>JAHLSL010000007.1:2786529-2803746 GCA_025920805.1 Petroica traversi | reverse complement strand
GACGGCGCGCGGGGCCCTGACGTCATCGGCCCCGCCCCTGGCCCTGAGGGGAGAGAGGCTGGCGGGAGAGCGGGGGGCGGGTGCTCCCCGTCCACATCCCGATCCCCATCCCCATCCCCATCCCCATCCCGTTCCCGATCCCGATCCCCATCCCAGTCCCAATCTCTGTCCCAATCCCGATCCCCGTCCCGTTCCGATTCCAGCCCGGATCCCCGTCCCGGTGCGCTGGCGGCAGCAGCTCAGCCCACCTGAGCACGATGGAGCGCGCCGTGGGATCAGCACTGGCGGGATCAGCCTCGTCTCCCTGAATTAAAGAATCGTTTAGGTTGGAAAGATCTCTAGGATCATTGAGTCCAGCCTTTGGCCCAACACCACTGTGTCACCGGGCTGTAGTACTGAGCGCCATGTCCAGTCATTCCCTTAACACCTCCAGGGGCGGTGACTCCATCACCTCCTGTTCCAATGTCAAATCACGTTTTATATGAAGAAATTCCTCCTGATGTCCAGCCTGAACGTCCCCTGGCAGTTTGTGACTACGTCCTCTGGTCTTGAGGGACTCTCACACTCCTGAATCAGAGCCCCGCAGGATTTCCCCTTGGAAGCACAACCGCTGGCAAAACCAGCGGCGGATTAGCAGTAATGAACGCATAATGGGTTTAATAATCCCACGGGTTTCAGCCCCCTTTGATGAAGGCTGGTCTGTGGACAAAAGACGTGGGAGTGTGTTCATAGAGCCATTCCCCCACCAGTTTGCAGGGAACAAATTGAGAGGAGAAGCTTTTTGACAAACCTTTTTTGTCTCAAGGAGGGGAGGAGGATGCTCAAGGAGGCTGCGGTGGGAGAGGGGCAATTCTGGGAGGAATGGCTAATTCCAGCAAGCCAGGGTTAAACCTCGTGGCTGGGATTTCTGAGGCACACTGGGTGCCAGGAGTGCTTCCAGGGGAGGATTAACAAAGCACGGTAGGTCTGAGGATGTGAAGAAGGAATTGAATTTGGAGCGAGAGATGCTGAGGAGGACTGGGAAAGGTGAAGTGGATGCTTAGGTTATCTAGATAGTTACTATCTTTAATAGCAATCACAGCAAACAGCCATATGTTGATGGCTTTAAACCGAGAGTAGTTTTAGATTAGAAATTATAAAGAAATTCTTTATTGTGAGGCCCTGGCTCACTCTGCCCAGAGAAGCTGTGGCTGCCTCATCCCTGGCAGTGTTCCAGGCCAGGCTGGATGGGGCTTGAAGCAACCTGGGATGTGGAAAGTGTCCCTGCCGATGGCAGGAGGTTGGAACTGGATGGTCTTTAAGTCCTTTCCAAACCAAAGCATTCCCCAAAAATGTTCAGAGAGCCCTCCAATTGCTGGTTATGTTCCCACTGCTGACAACAATCAGTGCAGTTCCTCAGCGACTGAGGGCTGTTTATTGGGGGCTATTGGGCAGATCAGACCTAGAATAATAGCAAAACCCTGCCCAAAGAGAGCTCAAAGAGCTGTGAAAAATTCAAGGAAACCTCATTGCTGTAAGGCTTTCCTGTGATGGATAAACTGACCGTGTTTTGGTACAATTGCAGAATCTCCATTTCTATGGCTGGATGGAATGTATAGACCTGATCTCCCCATATTCACCCTAACTGTGATCCTTATCACAATACTGAGCACCACTCAGTTGTGCTCAGTGCTCTGTAAACTATTAAGAGCCTTCAGTTTAGAAATTTCGGGCCTTTGTAGTTAGATGTAGTAAAATTTGTTGACAGAAACAAACTTTCAAAGAATTTAAATGCAAACCCTAACCCTTCCCTTCACAAGATTACACAGACTTGTTCCTGCAGGCGTGTGCCATGTTTCTCTATCCTCTCCACTTAAAAGGAAATTTAATTTTTCACCCCCCTTTTCCACTTTAATAAAGCTCTCTTAGCACTTTGAATTAAATACAATGATGGATTTCATTTAAATTCAGTGTTACCTTCATTTCTGTTTTGAGTGGGTGTTTTTTAAATAAAAGTGAATGAAAACACGGCTCTCTATCTTTTTGGGGATGCCCTCATTTTAAGCTGCAGGAATGTAATGACAGCAGAGAGTTTGCTGCTCTCATTTGCTATTTATACATTTTCAAGGGAAATTGGACTGAGTCAAATTACCACAATATTTTCTTAAAGCATAACTTTCATTTAGTTCCCTAGATTTGCTTGGCCTGTTGCACTGACAATAGTAATAAATATTTACAAGAAATTCAAGCATCACTCTTAATTAGGATATAATCGCTGTGTATATCATATCCCTCTACTAAATGTATTTATAGTTAATGAGACTACATCTCCCAGTGTACAACTCTTTATTTTCTCTGTAGATGAACATCAGGTTGTGATACAGATGATTGGGACCTGTAGTCACCACACTCATCAGCACCACAGCAACCAGAACCATTGTGAAACTGAACTCTGTGCCATAAATCATTAATGAGTTTTTGAGAAGGATCATGTTTCACTGTTTGGGACAAGAAAATTCTCTTAGCATTATAGTCATATTTAAAATAATATGCTGCTCCCCAGTCTATTTTTAGAAAATATTATTTCTGGGCCATTTTAATTCTGTTTCCTGTTACAGCTTTTTAAAAGTCTTTAGATGATAGTAGATACCAAGAGTATTTCTAAAACAAATATAAAAATCTCTGTATCTAAATAAAGAGCTTTTTTTTTTTTTTCACTGATGCACATTCAGTTATTGCAGGCAGGAGGATGACTTTGTCCAGTCTATTCATTAAAACTCAATTTAGAAAATTCCACACTTAGCCCGATGAAGCTGTTCCCAGTGACATCATTTCCCATAAAAAGAGAAAATGGGACCGCAGTTGCTTCTGAGATCACATGGCAATTTAACTGCACTTTGGAATCAGCTTCCATCATTATGGCCATATTCTGTACAGGCCTGCTGTAATCTCTGCTCCCTGGATTGCCCAACACCCATTTTAACTCTTTCTGGTTTAATACCAGGGACTCAACTTCTTTTATAATAAGGTATAGCACGAAGTATCGGAGTTTTGTCTGTGTGTTCCTCAACCGGGGAATTTTAGTACCAATATCACAGAATCACAGAATCAAAGGATCACAGAGTCACAGAACAGCCAGGTTGGAAAGAACCTCTGGAGATCACGCAGTCCAACCCCCTGCCAAGGAGCAGTGATGTGGGAATGCACCCTGGTGGGTTGGGAATGGCTCCAGAGAGGGAGGCTCCACAGCCTTCCTGGGCAGCTTGTTCCAGTGCTCTGCCACAGTCAATGTAAGAAGTTCTTCCTCATGTGGCGGTGAACCTTGTTCTGTTTTAGTTCATGGTCTTTTCTCCTCATCGTGTCTCTGGGCACCACCAAAAAGGATCTGGTGCCATCCTCATGGCATCCACGTTTGAGTTATTTGTATGCATTGATGAGATCCCCTCTCAGTCTCCTCTTCTCCAAACTAAACAGGCCCAGCTCTCTCATCTCTCCTCATAGGGATGCTCCAGACTCCTGATCATCTTTGTGGCCTCCTGTGGACCCTCTCCAGTAGCTATTTGTCTTTCTTGAACTGAGGAGACTCCAATTGAACACAGGTCTCCATATGTGGCCTCACTGGAGCAGAGTGCAGGTGGACGATCGGTGTTGTAACTGTGAACTGTTGTATTACATCATTTAGATTTCTTGACTTGTAAGAGAGAGACTTCAGCATCTGTCATCCAAAATTTTAGTTTCAGCTTCCCTTACTTACTGTCCCTGTTCCTCCTCTCTTTTATGGTCTCCCATGAATACCTGATGTAGGTGGGAAATAATACATTTGAAGTTACTCTGCCGCCTAAAAAGTTGGTAAACTGTGGGGTTTTGTTTTGTTTAGAAGAGGATTTGTATCAACTGGTAATACTCATCTAAATATTAGATGTGTAATCAAGCTGTTCTGCGGGCTGCCTTGGTTTGGTGGAAGGAGGCAGGTGATCATTACTGTCATGTTTTCACTGCTGTCCTGGAGCAGGTTGGGTGAGTTCTTTGAAGGTGACTTTTTTCTCTTCTGTAGTTTCTGTGAGTCCATGAGAAGCTGAGATGACTACTTAGAGTAGATCCTTAATTTTTAGATAGCTAAAATTAATTAATTACCTTACACATTAGACATGCTGAGAGGTTATCTATAGAAATCTTCAGATTAATGGTATGTATGTAATAGTGGGATATTTCCATGACTTCATGTTTTGCTTGGGAAGTACTGATGCCCTGCCCCTTCCCTTCTCCAGGGGGCTGCACCTGTTTTTGGACTCTCAAAGCCAGAAGGATGATTGCCCTGCAGGCTTTCCTTGTTCCTGGTGCTGTTCCTGCAGCACCCTGGTGAGATGACACCTGTAGGGATCTGCTCAGGCAGTGGTGCCATTGGGAGCTCCATGAAATGCCAGTACTGCAGTGATGATTAATAATCACATGGTGTTTAAATCATCAAAAGCACACACCTAGGGAGTATCCTGCACCCAAGCTGAATTTATCTGAAGGATGGCACAAAGATTTTGGTCATCGCATGCAAACATCCTGCATTCTTGAAATACATCACTTTTGATTTAATTCCCTTTCTGCTTGGCTCTTAAAAAGTGCTTCCCAAACTGCCATACTTTGTTGCCTCTGAGACCAGATCCATGCTCTCCTGATCTCTTTCAAAAACAACAGTGATGATCTCATTTAAAAACCAAATGTTGGTAATTTTCAAACTACAAAATTAGGTACAAAGTCATTAGGGCACCATAATGTGGTTTTCTTATTTTAGCAGAAAGCAAGTGATGCTCAGTCATGAGTTTTATTTTTCCAGGGAGAATTTGCTGATGGAAGTAACCTGTAATTCAAGAAAATCAGCAAAAGCAAAGTACAGTAAAGACCAAAATATCAACAGAAGCAAAATCCTTTTATGCTGAAAATTAATATAAAACATATTAAATAAAGAAACATAATAAGAACACAAGTCTTGTAAAAATAAGCACAATGAAAATACAAAGCATAATAAATATAAGCATAACACAAAACAAAGCATATAAAACGCAAGTATATAAATATATATTATAAATGAATATAAGATAAAAAGGACAATAAAGGTAATATATTTGCCACTAATGTAAATTAGTATATAAATGTATTATTAATATTCTAGAATACTGGGGAAGGGTCTTCTCTCCATTTTTCTCTTTTGTATATGAGATATGGGAAAAGCATGGCATCTCCTAATTTCTTCAAAAGCCCAAAGATAACAAAAATCCAGTCAGCTCAGGAACAGAAAAGCAGTTTATTGAGGTTTTCAGAGCTCATCTGCAAAGCACCTGCATTTCACATTGTTCCTTCTATCTGTAGCAAAATGTCACTGAAGACCCCCTGGCTAGGAAATTTGCTTTTCATGTGACACGGGGAAATTAAAAAAAGAATGTCAATATAGTCTACAAGCTCTTTAAAGAAAATGAGAGATGAGGAGGGGAAAAAAAAAGACATTTAAGCAGTGATTTTTTCCCCCTGTCCCTTTAGAATCTCTGCTGCCTCGGCAGTAGGAATGGAAAAGTCTTGCTAGAAAGCCTGTGTGTCCTGAACTTGTTATGGAAAAAGGGACAGCATCACCATGTTTGATGTCTGAGGAAGCGCTGGCACAGCTTGCCTGGCTTTGCCAGCTCATTTTGGCCCCTGTCCCTGAGCTCTCCACCAGTTTCCCGGCAGTACAATGCATATGGTCTCTTTGGGACCATCTGTGCTTCTCTGCAGCACAGAAACCATCAATCAGCTTAAAGCCACATTAGGAGACAACATCAGCTGATTTGGAGTGTTTTAAAGGCTGGGGCAGATTAATACTCAACAGGATAATGCTCAACAGGACTCCAACAGGGATCCCTTCCACTGTTCTTTCCAGCATGGAGGGGTACAATTCATTTGATCTTCATCACTGAACACTAAGAAATGCCTGTGTCTTGGTATTCCATTTCTCAGAGTCCAATTTTCTTGACAAGCTCTTCTTTTGCTACAAGACAAGCTGCAAAGTAGAGAACACCCAGAATATTTTATCAGCCAGGCTTTTGCCTATTCCGTTCATTAAATGCTCTCTTTTCAAAAGGTGATGGCACGTGGAAGTTGCTGTTTTTGTTTGCTCCTGTCCTGGGGCAGGGAGGCCTCACCGTGTCCTCACTGGTGACAAAGCTGTCACTGACCTCAGCGTTGGATCAATCCCTCAGTCATTAGCACGCTGTAAAAACCGCTCTTACCCAGCCAATTGTGATGGGCCTGCCCACAATTGCCGGTTGTTTAACCTAAAAATTAGCTTAGCAATCACAGCTGAAATTACATGAGAGACTGTCCATGCGGAAGAATACTTCATCCTGAGTCATCAAGAGTCTTATGATGCTCTTAAGGGGTTTATAATTATTAACATCCAGGCAAGAGACTCTGAAATTTGATAAAGACTGGAATTTCCAGATGTGAGGGAGATTATTTCGGATGAGAGGATAAAATTTATATTCTGTAAACTCCCTCTTTTTTTTTTTTCATTTGTATTACCAGTTCTTTTCTTCTTTCAGTAGTCGCACGTAGTCATCTTTTTAGTACAATCAAACACAACTTATGCTTTGCTACATTCATTCACAGAAATGTGTTTAATCAGTTGTCTCTTTTAACAAGCTGTTAGCTGGGACACAGCTGAGCAGATGAATTTTTTGTGTCAATTAAACAGTTAAATTAAGCTACAAGCAGCATGCCAGAATCAAACAACCAAGGCATGGAGATTTTTGAAATCTGAACATTACTCAGTATTTTGCAAAATAGGTTTTCCACAGTACTAAGGATTCTGGAGAGTCCCAGATTTAAAGGATAATCCTGGTCTGGAGCTGGATTTTTGCCACTTATGCCTTTCTTTATTTGACAGTATAACCAAAGTTTAAATTTAGTTTCATTACATAGGTGCTCATGGGGTATGACTAAGAAGTAAAGGCATTGTTTCATGTTTGCTGGCATAAGGGACACGGTAAAAATGGATATGAGATCACCAGTTCCATGTGCTGGCTCCCTTAGGAAAGTGAAATAAGCAGTAATATGGATTTTTAGTATTTTTATGACAACCCTCACCCTGCAATGATGGTGTTCTGTTTCTTTGGGGATGGCTCAGAACAAAATAATAGCAAAGCAACAGGGGCCTTTATGAAAAGAAAGTGCTTGTTGTGCAGTTCAAGCCCAGAGTGTGAGGAGAAGGAACCTATCAGGAAAGGAAAATCTCGTATTGCAGGTCACATTAGCATATGTTCTTCTGGGGAACATTTAAATGCAAGTAACATGGTGCAGCTTTGTATCAGAGGATGACTCAAAACATAGATTCTACTTGGAGATAACCCAAGTCTCCACCCTAACCAGAAAGGTATCCTTCCTTCTCAGGAAATTTCAGTTAATCCAAAGGATTAGGAGAACAGCTACTTCTTGAGGGGCTGTGAATGTGATTTCTTTTAAGGATTTGAAACATGCTCATTTTCTTTCTTTGTAGTATATGACTCCCATATTTATTAAGATAAATCAGTTTCCATTCTTTTTGTGTGTGTAAAAGCATTCACTGTATTTTTACAAACTCGTGCTTTTTTTTTTTGCATTGTTTAACCTTCACAGGAAGTATAGAAATCATTGGTTAGTACTTGACATTTATTGTGTTGTAATTACTCCCTTGTGTTATTTTACTCTGTTTCATGCTGAAGATAAATAATAGGATCCCTTGTAAGAGACAAGATAAGGAATAGGGGAAAAGCTTGTCTTACAAAGAAAAATGATGGGGTGAAAAAGGGAAAGCAGTGGCCATGTTAATTCACAGCAGTGTGCTGAGAACAGGATTGGAACCATTAGCTCACTCTGCAGAGGTCACAGGATTGCCACTCTATGACATAAATTTCAATTATTATAGACAGTGTCTCAACATGAAAGCAGCAGTTGACCTGAGCTGAACCCAGTTAGACAAGAGGCTCATTACCAGTAACACTTGGCAAATGGGAATTTTCCTGCAAGTGCAAACTGAAAAGTGGAGTTCACCCCTCAGAGCACTGAGCAAAACCCTGCTTTGCTGGTGACACTCTGCAGGATTTACGACTTCTCAAAAGAGAGCAGTTCTCATTTAACTGCAGAGAAAATCTGTTGAGAAACTCATAGTTAAAAAAAAAAAGTAAATTTCTAGTGTCACCTACAAAAATAAAGTTTAGTATCTTTTCTGAACACGAATACTAAAAGCATTCAAGTTGATCCAGTGCCTTTCAAGTTAAGCTCAAGATTCCCACTGACTCCAGCAAGTCTGGATTTGGTTTAAATTTCTTATTTGCTCCAGGAAGCATTAGAACTGTCAAAGTAACTTCTATCAGATTAAGCTGGATTAATGATAAAATAGTCACTTACCATAAAATCATGGAATAATTTTGGTTGGAAGGGACTTCTGCAGGTCACCTAGTTCAATTCCTGGCTCAAAGAAGGTCCAATGAGGAGTTGCTTAGGTTTTTGTCCAGCTGAGCCATGGAATCGTGGAGGACCCTGAACTGGAAGGATCATGGAATCCAGCTCCTGACCTTGCACAGAACACCCCCAGGAATCCCACCTTGTGCCTAAGAGCATTGCCCAAATACTCCTTGAGCTCTGTCAGGTTTGGTGCTGTGACCACTGCCCTGGGGAGCCTGCTCAGTCCCAGCCACCTCGGGGTGAAGAACCTTTTCCTAACATCCAGCCTAAATATCTTTGAGAATGGAAATCCCACACCTGACTGGGCACTTGTTTTTGTGTTTCCCATCAGAATTTCCTCTGTTATAATTTGTGTTGTCTCTTATCACCAAGTATCTCTGAAAAGAGTCTGTGATTGAAGGCAGCAATAAAACCTTCCCTTATCCTGCTCCCCTTACCTGTGGCCAGGACCTTGCCTGTTGTTGTGACATGTGAAATGCTTTTTAACATCATTAAAATTCCCACCCATGCAAAATAAACCATTATTGTCTTTTGTGACTCTCATGAACATCTTTTGGTTGACAACTGTGCTACCACACCTTTCTGCCTGATCCTGGGCACTGCAGGAAACCTTTTTAGGTGTTGGTATCTGTTAGAAGTCTTGGAGCTTCTTTTTCTTGGTTCTGGAAACCAGAAAGGAACTCCTGGAGTACCAGGTGCACAAACTTCCCTTCTGCCAATGCCAGCATGTCCTGTCCTTCACCTGATTAAGAAAGCACGGTGCTTTAATTGACTTCTCTGACACCCAGGGATTTCCCCAGGTAATTAGACCTCTGTTTTACAGTGTTGCTGGAATATGTGCTAATATTTAGCCATGGTGCCTCCTCACCTGTTTATCTCCTTCAGAGATGTGCAGTCTGAGCAGGGCCACTGCCTCTGGCTTTCGTTAGCTGAGATACACAGAAAAACCCCATCCCCAGCAGCCTATGCTTCTCGAGCTCCTTACATAATATCTTCATTAAAATGCCAATCACAGGGTGCTGCTAAGAGCCAGATCAGGCTGGGATCAGCTTTTTAGGCCATGTTCACTTTTGGACTTTTTGCCTGAGAAATTCCGCAGGTTCACATGCTTGATTATGCAATTATTTTCTTGAATTAATTTAAAAAACTGCCCCATGCTGAGTTCACAGCCCAAAAGCTGATCTTCCTTGTGATTTATGTTCCGATAGTAAAAGGTTAAGAAAGAGAAATCTGGATTTTTCTCCTAAAAAGGTTCGTTGGTAATGAAAAATCCCTGGTATTTTGTGTTTTGCTTTGGGAAGACCAGCAGAGGGGGCCTAAGCCAGAGAGCAAACCCCGTCCCAGATTTGTGCTGGAATTGTGAACAATATTAGTGTAAAAAACCCAAAACAGCCTCACTTTATTTTAGTTCTCTATTAAAATCAAAGAAGAACACACTTATAAAAAGCAAGGAAAAGTAGCTGCCTTAGAAAACTGCATTATTAAGAGGCTGTCCAAAAAGTAGTGCTAGTTATTGGGGGGGAGGAAAAATTGGCGATTAGGAAAGAAATTCTAATTATATGATTCTGTCACTGGCTAACAGCTACTAAAGGACTGATTTCTAGAAGTATCTTTTCATGGCTTATGGAAGACATTCCCTCCACAAGCTACTCCTCAAGTTACTTCTGTGTAAGGAGATGGAAGAAGAAAAATTCTTTCAGTGCAGGATTAGAAAAGGTTCCCAACTTATGTTCCCTGGCCACCCCAATGGTGGCTTTATTTCTGCTGACTTTAGGAGGTGCTCAGGGAGGCAAAACTCTGCAGAATCAACCTCTTAGAAATACTCCTTTTCCTCTTCCTGCCCCTTGCAATATTCAATGTTGCAAGAGAGAAACTTTTCTCTGTTCCCTTTGAATAATCCTTTCAGTTCTTGTGCACTGAGAGAGCCCACACAGAAATAAATCCTTCTAGGTTCATTCATTCATTTAAATTGAATAAATATTGCATATATATATATATATATATATATATATATATATATATATATATGCAGAGAGGGATATGTACATATATAAATGTCCAGGTGTGGAAAGGGAAGGCAAATCTTTCCATTGGATCTGATGACCTTGGAAAAATCACCCCAAGATGACAGACACAAAACAGGGATCTAAGAATCAGAATGTAAATAACAATGATATTGTCTGCTTCTTCATCATGAGATGATGGTTTGTTCTTTAGCAAGAAAACAGAAAGCTGTTCCTTAAAACAAAACAGAATCAATAATTTCTATCTTGACTTCTAACATTTCGTTTGAATAATCATAGAGAATTATGTAGAAGTAACATCACACAAACAAAATGTCATTATCATCAAATGGGATTTTCCTCAGTTCACCTGAACATGTTCTGTATTTCTGTTACTTAAATAAACACAGGTGATTTAGTCACACCCCTAGTGTAAACTAAAAAAAGTATGTTATGAAAAGGAAATGGATAATATGACTAAAGGACTCTGGATTTCATCACTGTCCCATCATAATAAACAAATCTTATCTTCATATAGATGGCCCATCTCCTGCAAAAAGGTTGGAGTTTTTCTGGGTTTTTCTTTTTATTATTTCTCTGAGTAAAAGTGCTTTTAATGTCAATAAACAGGAAGAGAAGTCAAAATAGAGTGGTTGTGAAGGAATGTGCAGCTCTCAGGCAGACCTGACCAGAGTTCATCCTTATGTGAAGGACACATCTGGATCATTTCAGTCACAATAAAATATCTGGTTAGGTCGGGGAGGGAGACTTGATGTGCAGGAGTTCTTTGTCTGGAGGCAAACATTGTTCTTTAAAAGTTATGTACCTCTTTTAAACAAATGCAGTTAATGCAGGTGTCAGTGAATGCTCATAGAGCACTTTGCAAACAAAACCCAAAGCCAAGCAGTTTATAATCAAATTGAAAAGTCGTGGATGTGAAACTGGGAAGAAGGGCAGGGCCAAGTGCAGCTGCAGGTGGCTGGGATCACTGCAGAGTTTTGCTGCTTCAAACACAAATGTCACACCAGTAACGGGGGAAAATGGCTCTTGCTTCTTATATTGAGGAAATCCTGCCCAGGGTAAGCCACAAAAAGTCACAAAAGACCAACAACCAGGAATAATCTACTTCTGTGCCTGAAGGTGGTCCTATTTTTGTCCTGGCTGTGTGAATAAGCATTGACTTACCCCTGTGTATTTTATATTGCTATTTTGTATTTTTCTGTGATGCTCTGTTGTTATAAGATGCTTTCCTATGTATTTTTCTGTGTTTTTGGTTTTTTTTTCTGAGAGAGCAAATAATGAGGTGTAAGGAGGGGAGAGGAGGAGAGAATGATTTACTCACAGTTCCACTTCACTTAACTAAACAGTTGCAAAGACTTGTGTATTCACCTTCGCTCCATCTTTGCCAGCAATTAAAGCAATCTTTGAGCTTTCTAGTACTGAGACCAACTGGACTGACCTGGCTTTGTGTGCAGCTGATGTCCCTCAGACATACCCCACATTCCTGGGGACAGTTTGTGTGCAAAGCCATACCAGGAACCTCAGTAACAGGCTGAAAGTACGGATGGTCAGATGTCCTGGCCCTGTTTGACTGACTGGTACATGTGCAGCTTACTTTGGCAAAAAATGTGCAATTTCTCTAGTTTACCATCTACTGCTTGGGAACAGGTTGTATTAATCTACAAAACAGTGGCTAACAGTTGTATTTACTGTTTTGCAAGTGGACAGAAGACACAGGATTTCAACTTGTCCTAACTGTCCAGCCTGGAGAAGGGAAGGCTCAGGGAGTCCTTAGAGCACCTTCCAGAGCCTTAAGGGGCTCCAGGAGAGCTGGAGAGGGACTTTGCACACGGGCCCAGAGTGACAGGATAAGGGGGAATGGCTTTAAATTGATTGAGGTTGGATTCGAATTTTGGAAGAAATTCTTCCTTAAGAGGGTGGTGAGACCCTGGCACAGGGTGCCCACAGAATCTGTGGCTGCCCCATGTCTGGAAGTGTTCCAGGCCAAGATGGATGGGGCTTGGAACAACCTGGGATAGACCTGGGATAGTGGAAGGTGTCCCTGCCCATGGCAGCAGTGTTGGAACTGGATGATCTTTAAGGTCTCTTCCAACCCAAACATTCTATGATTTTTATGAGAATTAGAATTAGACTTCAAGTTTAAGATGATGGGAGCTCGCACACTGAAGTTTAGCTAATCCAAGTGAAATGAAATGTATGCAAGTAATAAGCAAAATCAAGGAATGATTTGAAGGAAGAAAAGATGAGAGTTATTTTCTTCAAGTCTCTAAATTGCCTGAGAAAGGCAGCAGGCAGAATGGGCTATGTGTGAAAAACCATGAAGGGGGAACAACATCTAAAAGCTGAAATGAGAGACAATTAGGGAAGATAGGAATGCAGAGGCTTAAGTGCTGAAAACATCAGAGACTTGAACTCAAGAAGGTAACTTGGATGCAGAAAGCAGAGGAGCTTGTGCTGTTTGTAAGCAGCAGGAAAAATTTCATTGACCCAGTGACAACAGAACTGTACCTGGAGTCAGCATGAGATCACAATGATTGCCACATTTAAAGAGCTCAAATGAATGTTTCTTACCTAGGAGACAGTTTTGGATTTTCAGGAAATGCTATTACAAAAGAGATGACACTCTCTGCAATGGTAATCTGTGGTTAAACAAGGAATGAAATAAAACCAATGGAAGGAAGGTACATATCCATTGTCTGATCAGACAGATGAATGTAAGAAGCATTTTTGGCACTCTGTTACATTTACATGGGACTGTCTTTGCTTGGATGTGTGTTTGTCTCCTCTTCAGGCAACACTAAATCACACAGCACAGGTAACTTTCTGAAGCATGGCCTTACTTCACTTGCATTCATTTTATGACAGATTCTCCCTCAAGTTTTGTTTTCCTAAGCAAAACAAAGTTTTGCTTTTTTTTTTTTTAGAAAAAAAGCAAATACTTTTTTTCTTATAAAGTATTCTGTTCTGCTCATGGTGAAAGAGAAAATAGAGGGATAGGGTGCTCTACTTACTGCTGTTCATTTTAGTGCTATTGTACGCTCATAAATAATTGAGTGAAGTAAGAGCATTTTTCAAATCTATGTTTTACACAGACACTGAAATAATCTCAGATAATTGCACTGGAGCTTTATTCACTCTAATGTGGATCAAAGAAATTGCATCACAGCACTGTGGAAAATACTCACACCCATGTTGTCACTGTATCATTAGCAGGGCTGGCAGCAAGTCCTGTGAGGCCCACCTTGAGAACATTCCAAGAGGAGGCACTTCACCCATAAATCTGTGCAAATTTACTCCTTTTCTAGAATCACAGAATGATTTGGGCTGGAATGGACCTGAAAGACCACCTCATTTCAACCCCTTACCATGGGCAGGGACACCTTCCACCAGACCAGGTTGGTCCAAGCCCCATCCAGCCTGGCCTGGAACACTTCCAAGGCTGGGGCAGCTTCTCTGGGCAACCCCACCATCCTCACAAGGAAGGATTTCTTCCTAAATATCTGCTCTAACCCTGCCCTCTTTCAGTTTAAAATCGTTGCCCTTTGTCCTGTCACTACATTTTTGTAACCTGACTCTGTGTTTCCTATAAGCCCCTTTCTTAATTAAAAGGTCACAAAGAGGCCTCCATGGAGCCTTCTCCCAGCTGAACAACTGCAACTCTCTCAGCCTTTTGCCACAACAGAGATGCCCCAGCCCTGTGACCATTTCCATGGTCTTCCTCAGAGCTGCTCCAACAGCTCTACACCTTTTTTGTCACAGGAACTCATAGCTGGACACAGCCCTTCAGCTGCGATCTCACCAGTGCAAAGCAGAGGGGGAAAATGTGGGCTGCAAGATGACATTGCTGGCTGAGTGCAATTGTTCACCCATCAGTATCCCCAAGTCTTTCTCTGCAGGACAGCTCTCAGTTCTTCCAGCCCCCAGCTCTACTTCTGCACAAAATCGCCTTAATACTGCACAGCTGGAGAAAAAAGAATATATATAGAAAAAGCAATCCAATCCAACTTCTGCCATATTGCTCTAGAGACAGAAGGCAGCTTATCTTGCTTTTATTTGCACTAAGAGTGTCAATATAATTTGTGTAACTCTTGAGAATAAAGCTCGTTATCATATTATGTGCTGAGTTTAATTGACCTGTTATCTGCTGCCACCGAGACAGCACGGGAAGCTCAGCAAGGCTCACGGAGGGTGTGGAGCAAGGCTGTGACCTCCCACACCAGTAACTGCTTGTGATTTTGTTTTCAGAGCCTTGCACTCCAGCTTTACATTGGCTCTTGCACTTCCCAGCTGCAGCTGAGCACGTTGTGCACTATCAGGATGTGTTTGCTGAACTCCAAAGTGCTGTCTGCATCAGCCCCAGGGCAAAGTGCAGCAGAGCTGTCATTCATGCTGATGTTCAGGTTGGCTTTGGTTGATTTTTAAAAGCTGTTAGCAGTGACGGCCTTTTCAGAAAGTAAAAATTAGCTTTTCATGTGGAAACTAAGTCCTGGCATTATAAGGAGAAATTTTTTTTTGTCTTCCTTGGAAACTAAGATGTTGGTGGAATCCAAGGGCTCTGTTTTGATGTGATCCTTTCAGAAATCATAGAATAGACTTGAATAGAATATTCCCTAAGTGTACTTACCTATCATTAAGATAATACTAACGAGATGGGCACATTTACTTTTTATAAGCTATAAAACAGCAGGAATGGACATTGCCTTGTAAAGGACATTTTCAGTTTTCTGAGTGCTCTCCTTCCCAAGCTCAGGTTGACTCCAAGCAGGAACTTCATGCCTGTCTCAGGGGCAGGACATAAAATCCCCACCAGTGGAGATTGTGCAGGTGTACAAATGCACAAAAACTCCATAACATAACCCTTTTTTTTTTTTTTGTTTTTTAACAAGAGAAATATATTTTACTCAGTTTTGTTCTAAAAGAAGGGTTGAAGCACAGAGTTAACAGGATAAATTCTTGCCTCTAATTAATCACAAGATGCTGGAACTTCATCACAAGATGCTTGTGAGCTCCTACTCATCTTTTCTGTGCTCAGCCCCAGCTGCTGCATTCCTGTGTCTTAGGGAATAGCTGGGAAAACCTTCACTGGGACTACACTGTGCAGCTGCAGTTTACATCCTTTTCCAGCTTTATACTGCCTGTTTGGGAGTGTTGTGGCACAAATCTCCATGACTGTGTGTGCACCTCCTGCATTTAGCACAAGGAGGAAATGAGACCTAGAGGACACTTTAAATTGCTTCCTATTTTTTAATATTATGTGTATTTTCTATGACATCGAGGTTCCATTACACTGTGCATTGCACTAACCCGAGATAAATAGTTCTCAACTCAGTAAAACAAGAAAAAGCAGAGGAATATAAAGAATAGCTGTTACCTATAGCTGTGTAACTGTGATCAGTCACAGTTCTGTGACTTCCTCTATAACCCCAAGAGGGCTGTTTCTATTCTGAACCACCACAACCATTTAATTTACTATTATTGGTTTGGACATGGTTGATGACTGGGGCTATTTATGGAAGCAAAGTATGTTGATTATTTTTGTTTTCTGTCACCTTTCCCTTGTCGTGTGGTTTAGACTTGGACAGATCTGCTTAAAAATCAGTAAGAACCTAAAGGTTCAGAGGTAGACCATGGGCTGTGTTTTGCCTCAAAAAGCTGTAATGCAAATTTTATGGTAATTCAGGAGGTGATTCATGAATTCTTTGCTCACTGGTGGAGCTGGAGCAGACTGAGCAGCTGCATGTGGTAAAGAACCATCCTGTGCTGTGTCTGCTGAGAGATCAGGGGCCTGAGCCTGAGATTTTGGGAACAGGATGTATGTCCCGTCCTACATAAGCTCTGCATGCATTGTGTCACGTCTGGTGAGGAGCCAGGAATTACTGTGGTTTACCCTTTTCATAGAACAGTTTGGGTTGGAAGGGACCTCAAAGCCCATCTTGTTCCTACTCTGCTGCCATGGGCAGGAACACCTTCCACTATCCCAGATTGTTCCAAGCCCTGTCCAACCTGGCCTGGAGCACTGCCAGGGATGGCACAGCTTATGTGAGCAGCCTTTTCCAGGGCCTCACCACCCTCACAGGGAAGAAGTTCATCCTAATACCAAATCTAAACCTTCTTTAGTTTAACGCCATTCCCTCTTATCCTATCACTGCATGTCCTTGTAAAAAGTCCCTCTACAGCCTCCTTTTTGCATCTGTACCTCAGCTCTTGAAATACTTTTCTACATCAAAGCAGTAAGAACAGTTTCTCACCTCTGCAAATAAGCACTAATAACTCTGTGATGAAGAGCTGCAGATGAGGGATGTGATGACCAGAAACGCTGCAGTCCCTCATGTTTTCAGCACCTGTGGGTGTCCACCATCACGAATTTCAGAGCCCAAGGTGCAAACTGCTGGCCAAAGTGGGTGCATGTGAGACCTGGGCTCGCATTCACGGCTGGGGAAGCAGGAGGCATGTCCGAGGGCAGCATTCCTGCAGGATTCCTGCGGGAAAAGGTGTGACCGATCTGGAAGCCCTCGGGCGAGCTCCAGAGGAGAAAGGAATCGCCGGTGTCTCCAAGGGGACAGCCAGGAGGCTCTCCAGGAAAACGGGCGGTGTTTTTTGTTCCCTGAGCAGAGTTCGGTCTCCGCACACCGAAGCCGAGCCCGGGATGCGCGGGGGGCAGCGCTCTTTGCAGCGGGGAGAGGCCGGGCACCCCCGGCTCCGCGCAGGGAACATCGGCGAGGCCTTTCTCCTCTGGAGCTCGCCCGAG
>JAHLSL010000007.1:2752440-2786129 GCA_025920805.1 Petroica traversi | reverse complement strand
CGGTGGGGGCGGGCGCGGGGCGCTCCGCAAAGGGGGTGGCGGGGAGCGCCGGTGGCACCGGCTGTCCCGTGGGGTTAGCCGTAAAAATACCCCACAAGTGTAATTTACCTGCGCTTTACCTGGGTGAGGTGCGTGTGCCCCTCGTGCCGGCAAAGCGGCTCCCAAAAAGCTCCCGCGGGTCCGTGCCGAGGGCTGGATCCGTTGGCCCAAAAGTGTTTGTTTTGCGCAGTTTCTGGGCAGGTTCCCGGTCCTGGCAGGGCCCCGCGGAGCAGCTGAGGCTGCGGCGAGCGCTGGGCACAGGGACAGTGAAGGGAAGGCTCGGGAAGGGACGAGGGAGCCTGGCCCGTGTGGCCGGGACGAGTGGCTTTGGAGCCCGTTCAGCTCCTGCTCCAGCCTGTTCTGACATCTTCAGGCAGATCTTGCGTTCACGGGGGTGTCGAAAGTGTTTACGGTGAAGTAAACACGATTATAAATGTGGGGCTAAGTGGGTTTCCTGTTCCGTGAATTGTGCCCCGAACGCTCCAGGGAGCAGCCCCAGCACGCGATGCTGGCAGGGGCCGTCACTGCATCTCTCTACGGTGCTGCCTTTGTCACCTGGGGCACCAAAGTTCAATAAAATACTGTCAGACAGGCGCTTTCCCTTCTTGCTCATGTTGGACTTTCTGTTTGGACTGCAACTCTCCCTATTTCTGGACAAAGATCTTTAGAAATCCTAAGTTTTGTTTAGCCTAATAGAGGCTTTTGGTCAGAAAAGGCGCAAATTTGTGAATATCTGCCCGCGGTGGTGATTTGTGGGTGCTTGAGGTGGAAGTGGAGAGTGGGGACAGAAGCTGATCTGACAGAAGGTGAGATGAGAAGCACTAAAAGATGTCCCATGTGGAAATTGAAATGGGCTGCTGGA
Source organism: Petroica traversi (assembly GCA_025920805.1). Lineage (NCBI taxonomy): Eukaryota > Metazoa > Chordata > Aves > Passeriformes > Petroicidae > Petroica > Petroica traversi. The sequence continues at coordinate 2,785,228 of JAHLSL010000007.1, read as the reverse complement.
TTCAGATAGGAAGAAGGAACTGCACCAAATGAAGGGGAATGGTGGAGTGAGGATTTGGGCTTGGGACCATGATCCCTTAGGGTGCTGCAGGTGAAGTTTGGCATTAGGAATGGCTTGAGAGAAGAGCAGCATAAACTTGAGACATCCTTGTCTCTTGCTCTCCGTAGAAGCTTCCTGCAAATGTCCAAGCTTTTCTGTTCTCCATAGGTGGGCTAGCACAAGTCTCTAAAAAATACTCAATTCAAATCAGTGTGAACCATCTCCTGTAGCTGTTTGGGTGCTGAGCCTGAAGTTTTGTACCAACTCCATCAGAGTGTTCCCTTGCTGTAAGAAAACTGCAAAAAGTCTTCGTCTGTGGACTTTGTAAAGAGCATGGAAAGCATCAGGGTGGAGAAGTGACATAAATCCTGACTAATACAAACAGAATTGAAGTTTTGTCCTGAGGGATCTATGTGCAATGCACATCAAGGTGTAGGAGCTGTCTTGGGTAGACAAAACGTTGTTTGAATGTAGCCTTCAGAATTATTGAAGGCCTGGAAAACCTTTAAGTAGTCTCTAAAAGTTCTCATGTAAAGATCAGTGTAGTACTTTTGTGATGGAGTCGTTTTAACACGTAATACAAGAAGAATCAGTCAAAAATTCACCAGCATAAGAGGTCAGCTGTGTTTTGGCCAACTTCCCCCCTGCCCCCAGCACCTGTGCTTGCAATTAAGTAAAATATATTGATGAAATGGTTCCATTTAGCAAATCAAATGGGAAAACAGATGGGAAAAGATATTTCATTAAATATATTCTCTCTTTTCCTTTTCCCCATATATTGCATGTGATGTAGGGTGCCTAGGAAAATATTGTGGATCCCTTGATTTTTTAATTAAAACTGTTATTAGAGCTATCACTCTTGCAGCCAATATGTTGTGTTGTCACTCCTACAACATTATTACGGGTGTTGAAGTTTTTGGAGATGAAGGTAATTAACAGAAAGTGGACTGACCTCCTGTGTTTCTTGTCCTATAAACTATAATTACAAAGAAAGGCCTTAATATAGGTAAGACTGGTTCCAATCCAGTGATTCAATTCTATTGGGAAAATTGACTTTTGGATTTATTCATTGGCAGGTGCTGGATTGCTTCCCATCCTCTGAATATGTGTGTGGTCAGGAGAGAAGGGTTTTTGGGTGCTGGATCCCCTTCTGTGTTGTGTTTCACTGGGTGCACAGAAGTCACAGAAGTTATCAAGCTAAGGGGGAACCTCTTATGTGTGAAAACCCTACTCCTGAATTTAGGAATTATGGTCTGGTTCTTTAGGGCTCTGGAGTGGATGTTCTGTTTTAAACTTCCTCACTTCAAATATTTTTCCTGAAAGAAATGACATGTCAGCCTTGTGCTGTAAGAGCTACAAAATGTTGGGAAAAGCCTCTAGATAGAACTACAAAACAAATGTTTGCATTACTCGCAGTGCTACTCAGCTCAGCCTCTCATTTGTTATGCCTTGTAGCACAGTAGTTAATGGTTAGTATAATCTACTTTTATTTTTTAATTTGAAGCGGTTAATTTTTAAACTTATTTCCAGCAACAACAGGACATTTACTCTGGAGCAAAGCTGATGGTTTGGTTCTTGTTCTGCACCACATTTGAGGTTTCCCCTTATGGTTACTCTCAGTAGCTCAGTGCTTGGTAACAATCAGCTCTGGGGAATCGGTGGGAAAACTTTCCTTATCTCAGTTAATTATTCTGTTCACAGAACAAGATCCTGAATAACTGCTGTGAAGCTGCCCAAGACAGGTTGGGAACAGGGAAACTAAGTGGTAGGAGGAAGCGGATTTGTTTTCAGTAGCAAGAGGAATGAGTGTGGTAAGCAGGGTTGAAATTAAGTCCATGTGTTGTTTTGTTCGTGTAGTGTTTGTCTGCTCGGCTGTTCTGCAGAAAAAAATGTAGTAGGAGAGGCAAAGTCCCATGTTTATTGTGATTAATCCAATACATTTGGAATGTATTGGAATAAAACTGTAGGAAAAGGGTGTGAATAAGCTTGAGAGACAGCAGCCATTTGTTCTAATGATTAACACAGTGGATATTCCTACTTCAACATCTCTTTCCATCTCCCTAGTTCATAACCTTAGAATACATCTCTCCTTTGGGAATTGCTGCTGTCAGTGTTTTTAGAAACAAAAAACTCCAAACAACCCCAAGCCACAAAAGCTTGGGTTTAGGAGGGATTTTTTTTTTTTTGGCTGAAATGCAGTCAGCTTAAGAAAAGACAAATACTCACTGCCAGCCCCACAAACTCAAGCTGAGCTCTGATAGTTGGTCTTGAGTGCTTGCTGCTTTTGTCTGAAGGGTAAAGGGTTTTGGTGCTGGTCTCTTTGTGGGATTTGTGTCATTAAGACTCCTAAAGTAGAAATTTGAAACACAGTGTGGCATAGAAAGAACCAGGACCTGATCACTGGAGAGAGCAGGAAGTAAAAGCACAGTGAAAAAGGAGTACTTTTGCTAAATGAAATCAATGGTTAAGTTTCAGTGAGCTGAAAATTGGAATTCTGACCCTTTTCAGAGTGGAACGGGCTTTAAGTCTCAGGAACTGCATTTGACTCTGCCATTTGAATTATGCCATGATATCATTCTGGGTTGGTTAGATGTTGGAATTCACAAACTTGAGACACAGAGAGAAGAGCTCCTGTCTGCAGTGCTCTGAGTGAGTCAGATTTTCCCCAACTCATATTCACTACAGCTGATCTTGAGGAACGCAGGCACGTGTCAGGCCATGATTCCTTCTGGAAAGTGCTCTGATGTTTGTGATACCTCATCCCTAAACCCTGTTCTGGAATTGAGTGACTTTTCAGCCATCTGTGGTATTTGATGATTTTGGATATATGTCTGGAAAGGCTTTTCCCAGTGCCCAGGTGTACCACAGAGTGGGAATGCCAGTGGACAAGTAGGAACAGGCATTATCAGCAGAGGAGTAAAAGGAGCAGGATGCCCTTCATTTTACTACAGGTTAAAAGAGCATGTCAGGGCAGGAGCTGGGGAATTCACATGTGCATTTACACCTTGGGAACTCTGTGTACTGGGCCCTGGCCAGTGCAGGAGCTAACCTGCATCAGGTACAAAACAAAGTGGATGAGCACCCATTTGGGTTTTTGTGATTAGCTGTCTTTGTTTGGAGAATTTTACTCTGTCAGCAATTGCTCTGGAACATTTTTTGGGATGAAACATTATTTGGAAAGATTTGCTTAGGCTTTTGTTTGTATTTGCAATACAGTAACTGTTTCCTGTCGGTTCCAAGAATTCTCTTCTCCCTTTTCCTCTGAAGCTGTTTTTGATGAGGTTAGTGGAATTGTTGTGCGTGGATGCCTGCAGAAATGCAATCAGATTTCCTCCCTCAGGTAAATAACCTGTGTTTATTCAGATTAGCCTTGGAACAAAGTTCAAATGGCAGCAGAACAACTATGAACAATTTCACAACTGCGTGTGACTAAAAAATAAAGAACTCAGGATTTTGTAATACCCCCCCAAAATGAGCATATTCCCTAAAAACAGTACCAGATTATACCCCTGCAGTGAGTTAGCTGCTTATCCTAGCATTGGCAATGTGTGAACTGCTGTCTTGATTCTTTTGCTAGAACATGAACTGCGTGGCAAGGTTGTCTGGGTGACAGGAGCCTCAAGTGGCATTGGAGAAGAACTGACTTACCAGCTGGCAAAGCTGGGAGCCTTGCTTGCCATCTCTGCCAGGAGGGAGGACGAGCTGCAGAGAGTGAAAAAGAAATGCCTTCGTAAGTACAACTCCATGCAAGCTGTTCCTGCTTTGCTGGGCTGGGATTGCCACAGGAAACACTAACCCACATATCACTAGGATAAATTTAATGATGAAAGTCAACTTCGTACAGAGCTGGTATCTTTTTTTTTGTGAGTGAGAAGCCTTTGTATAGACGTGCATTTCAACTTCCTACATGTGCCACTATTACCTGAAAATCGTATTATCAGTTGCAAGAGCTCTTGTAAGGTACTAGATTAAGAAATGGAATAAATACTGTGAGGAATGGAGGAAACAATCTCAGGAGTATCATCCTGTAAAGAGCCAAACCATGTAGCTACTTGCTGCTAAGAAATATTCTTTCTTCAGGTTTGTTTATGTTACAGGCAGAGAAACAACTGACTTTGCTCTTGGGAAAATGGACTAATAAAAATGTTCAGAAAAAGTTGTTCTAAGAATGTGGAAGAAAGAGGATCTCCTGTAATCAAGAAGAAAGAATGTGAAGCAAAATATTTAACTATTCTAGTTATCTTCCAGTTAGCTTTCATATGCTTGATGAATCAGTAGTCTGGCTTCATTCCTCCTGTTTCTCTTTTTCCCTCCTATTTTCTGGCTTGGCAGCAAGAGGAACAGGCAGTTAATTCACACTGATAGAGGGTTTGAACACAATTAACATTATGCATTTTTTCGGACTATTTATCCTCTATAGCTCAGGATGGAGTATTTTATGTGGAATGTATTATCACACCAACAGTTCAGTCTTAGTAATGTTGACAAAATGTCCACAGTCTACTTGGACTGTGCTAGGGAATAATCGGATGTTTTTCTTGGATTAGCACCTAAACATGCCTAGAAAGCTGAAAGTTGCAGCAGCCTACTCAGAAAAGCTTTCAAGGAACTTTCAAAAATGCACAACTCGTTAATTTTATTTTCTGAGGGCTCCAAAAAGCAGTCACTTAAAGAGTTTTATATCTTAAAAGAGGCAAGGGACACGAGATGCCAGTGTGGCAAGGTGGCAGCCATGACAAAATCCCAGTGCTGTGTGATGCAATGGTCAGTGTGCAGTGGAAATCTGCAACAGCATTTGCGTCTCTGGCTGTTTGTTGGGATTGCAAAATTGATAACACGAGACAGGCTGGCAGCAGCTGCAGCCCTGGATAGGCATTTTCAGGAAATAATTCTGTGATTTCATTGCTTGAAATATTATTTCAAGTAATATGGACCAAGAGCATGGGTTTATTGAGATGATTTCTGCCTCTGCCAGCTTTCAGTGACCCTGTGGAAGTCTGAGCCGTGCCACACACAAGCTTGAAAGTCTTATGCAGTCCTGTGCTTAGCAAGTATTTGCACTAAACTTTACTTTAACTGAAGGTCTCATTAGTAGGAGTATTGGAAACTCTTCAGGAGCACAGAAACAAAATTAGAGGACAAGAGGGAATGGCTTTAAAGTGACAGAAACCAGATTTGGATTAGATACTTTGAAGAAATTCTTGCTTTTGAGACTGGTGAGGCCCTGGCACAGGAGTGCCTGTGGCTGTCCCATCCCTGGAAGTGTCTGAGGCCAGGATGGATGTGGCTTTGAGCAACCTGAGACAGTGGAAAGTGTCTCTCTCCATGGCAGGGGTTTGGAATGAAGTGATCTTTAAAGTCCCTTCCAACCAAAACCATTCTGGGATTCTAGAATTACTTCATGTTTTTTACAGCCAGCTTTTGAGTAGTGGAAGGTAGTAATTGGACCCACTTCCACTCTTATCCTTTGCTTCTCAAGGCTGTGTAAATCCATTTTCCACCCTTTTCCTGGACTTTTATGTGTGCCAGTCCCCAGCCAACTCAATGGCCCTATGCTCCACTATCTCCAGTTTATCAGTATTTGTTTTGAGATAGGGGGTCCAAAATTTGACACAGTGCTCTAGGTACAATCTTAGAATGCTGTGTAGAAGCTCCTAAAAATCACTTTCCCTCAGTGGGCTTTTTTTAGTGCATTTGTCACTGCCAGAGCCAGTGGCTTGCACTCAGCTTGCTGCTGTCCTTCCATCAGGATCCCAGGTCTTGTTTGGAGAGCTGATCCCTGACCCTCTGCATGTTGGTACTGCAGAGCATTATCCTGTCTGAGGTGTGAAAATCTGCATTTCAATTTATTGAACTTAATGAGGTCTGTCAGACTATTCTTAGGACTTGTTAAGGTTCCTTTGCACGGCAGTCCTGCCCTCCAGCAGAACTTGATGTTCAATCAAAATTTTATGAAAATTTTGGGTTTTTCCCCCACCATCTGTGTCATTAATGAAGATCTTCAAGCATGTTGATCATGGAGAGATACCACTGCTGATTACAACAAACAACTGAGTTGGTCAGGCAGTGTATGGCCATGCAAAATGTGATGGCTTTTCCCACACACCTTCTTGTCCTTCACTTACTTGGGAATTGCTTTCAGGAGGAATTGCCACGTAACTTTCCCAAGAATTGAGGTTAGCTTGTGTGACAGTGGGTTTTCTCCAGTCTCTGGGGAGCTACTCCACTTACCTTTGAGGAGGAGTGACATTGGTCAGCTCTGGTAAATCACAGATGCATTTATTGTCCTGCTTGTGTGTGCTTTTTGGCCCTGATTTGTCTGACTCTGGTAGTGTTTCTTTCCCCACAGCATAGCCTCAGGAGTGTGGGAGACAAGAAGAGATCTTGCCAGAGAAGGCTGAGGCAAAGAAGGCATTAAGTACCTCATATTTTTCTGTGCGTTTCATCATTTCTTCCCCACCATCCCTGTCCAGCAGTGAGCTCACTCTGTCTTTGGTCTCCCTTCTGTTGCTGCTGTGCCTGTGAAGCTTTTGCTGCCTTTCACAATCCTCAGCTCCCATGGAAATTTCAATTTCAACTCCACCTGGGTGTTAATCTTCCTGATTCCATCCCTGCATGCTTGTCCAGTGGATCCATGTGTTTCCTGGGTGGCCTGTCCCTGTCTGCACCTGCAGTTTTCTCTTGGCAGCTGAGTTCAGGACTGTCCTGTCAGGTTTGAGCAGCACGGGGTAGATGAAGTCTGAGCTGCAATGTGCAACTCCAGTGTGAATTTGGCTGATTTATGGGGCATAATTGGAGCTCATGTGCTGCAACACGCCTGCTGCAGAGGCTGAACGGAGCAGCAACTGAGCTGTGTCAGAAACAAGCACATATATCTTGTCCAGAGCTTAGTGACACCAGCCCGTGGTACAGGTTTGTGCATTCTACACTGCTTAAAAGATGAAGGGGAGAGAGAGAGGGAAAGGATTGTAAGAGCAGTGGTAATCCCAGTTGAGTCACACATGTGCCAACTCAACACTTCTCTGCACTTGGGCAGGAGGGAGAGAAAACAGCTTGTATAACTCTCACAGGTCCTGCAAGAGGCTTCTCTATTTCCCCCAACCGTTCTTTCTTTTGGCAGAAGTGTTGGAGGCTGTTCTGTCTCAAAAACCCTAAAAAAAAAAAAAGGAAAAAAAAAAGGGAGAGGATGTTTCTCAGTTTGGCAGAGGTCAAGTATGATTTAATTATGGAGAGGCCAAATGAGTGACAGGCAATCTATAAGTTCAGGAATTATACAGTAATTGAGGTTGAAATGGACCCCAGGAGGTCACACTGATCAGCCCTTGCTGAAAGCTCAGCCTCTGTCAAAGGACATTTATACAAGGGAGAAGTAAAAGAAGAGGAAATGCAGAAGAGCTGGAAAATACTACTCTGAGCTGTTGTGTTTATTATGTTATGAGAAGCTGCTACCTTGGATTAACATGTATTGGAAAGAGTTTTTGATCTGAAACCCGAGCAACAAACTTTAAACCAAGGTCTCCCACTTGAGACCAGGTGTTTTTCCTGGATGTCGTAATTGTTCCCTTAAAAACATCACTTTGGCAAAAGGGGCAGTGGAATAGTAGGGTTTGTGAGGAAAAGCAGTGAGGAACACCATTCTGGCAGTATGAACTGGGATTTATATGTGCCTTCTGCACTGGGCACAGTGCTGGTCAGCAGCCAGAAAAGCAGTGGGGTAGTGAATGGGAGAAGGGGTTTAGAAAAGGCAGCAATGCTTGATTTTTGTACAAGCTGTCTATGAGGAGTGCCTGAAGTCAAGATCCCTCACCCTGGAAAAGAGCTGAGGAAGGTGCTAGGGATGTGTAGTGTGAGTGCTGTGGAGGGTGGAAATGAGGCTGGACACCAGGCTGCTCCAAAACAAGGCTTCTGGTTTGAAATTTCCCGAAATCAGAAGTCTCTTACATCTGATCAAAGAGCATTTCCTTCTTTACCAGCAGACTGTGTCTCTTCTCTGATCTTTCCTTTCTCCCCTGTGTATCTTTCATGGCTGGGCTGACCCTCTGGTCTTGTTCACCCATGGCAGGAACATCCACACCCCAAAGGTTTCAGCTGAGCAAATCTGCTCTAGGCAGCACCAGGTCAGGTGTGTCCCTGAGAGGGCAGCTTAAACTACATTTTACTGCAGCGTTTCTGGAAGAAATGGAGGAGAAAATGCACATGGAGGGGTTGTAGGGAGCAATAAATAGAAATACTACTAGCATTAAACCAGACAGATGGGTTTATTTTAACCAGTGGCTTAAATACTAATGCCCTTTGAACAGAGGCAACTCATGGGTTTAAGTAACGTCCTTATTTTTATATCACTGCTAAGACAAAGTTCAACTTTCACTGTATTTGCAAGAAGTAGTAACTAAAAAGTCAAAACCTGAGGCCCTCTGAAGAGGGAAGCTGCTTCAAGGGGAGCAACCACACTTAGGTGTGGCTAGGAATTGATTTAGGAAAAGAAATAGCACTAACAAAGTAATATAAATAATGAAAAATTCTTGTTAGATGTAGTTTAAAAAATAAAAAAGCTTGAAAAGATGAAGATTTTGTTTTTGTGAGTCATCTGCCCCAAAACCCCAGGGTAACAAATCACTGCTCAAGAAATGCCTTCTATGGAAAAGGTCAGTTGTTCTGGAGAGACAGTGGGGAAAAAACACAACAAAAGGGCTGGAACTTGATGGCAGCTGAGTTTTATTTCAGGGCCTGGATATGTTAAAAGCTGTCAGCTAAACAGAAGCCTTTTACCTTCTCCCAAAAAGCCCCAGTAATTCAGCTTCTACAGACTTTGCTTGTAGCTACTCAGGTGTCTGTGTTGTGTTTTGGGTGTGAATTGTACGAATCCTGTTGTCAGGAATAAACATGCTTGACCTGCTGGCATCCAAGCAAAGTGTCAGGACTCCCAAAGTGCTTTTGAATCCCTCTGTGAAAAGCTTCAGTTGGATTTTACTCCCAGCTATTGCAATTTATTTGGAGAAGTGAAACTTCTGTATGGTGCTACAAAGCCTGTTTAATAAAGTCAAGCTTTTCACATACAAAAACATAATTATGAGAAAAACACTGGGTAGGAACAGATTAAAAATGGATTCTATCTGGGAATCAAAACGGTAACAAAGCAAGCATTTTATTTCCAACTTCATGTTGTGGTTTCTTGGTGTCTTCTTTGTGAGAATGTGGTGTTTAAAAGCACATTACATTTCCCAAAGTTGTTGTGTTGTGAATCTTATCAGCTCTCGTTCCCTTTTTGATTGTTTTTCAGAAATTAGCAGCCTGAGTGAAAGTGAAATCCTCGTTCTGCGTCTTGACTTGACTGACAGATCCTCTCATGAAGCTGCCACCAACAGTGTGCTCCAGCATTTTGGCAGGGTAAGTTTGGCTTCTGGGGTTAAACTCGTTCCTTTTCTGTCTCCTAGACCTGCATTTATGTCCCTATTTTTATTTTACTGCATGATAAATTCAACAGTGTCTACATCTTCCTTTAGTTTCAGTATTAAACTTGCCAAAAAGTACCTGCACTTTCACCCCTTTTGTGGCTTCTGGTTTTCAGCAATCAATCAAATCAAATAATCACTGGTCCTTCCCAAGGACTAACCACTCACTTGATGTTGCTGAATTGCTTGAGGAAGCACAATTATTAAAGGAAATGGTGCTTTTATTAATTTATCTTTGTATCTTTCCCGAGATCGATGTTTTGGTCAACAACGGTGGGCGCTCCCAGCGCTCCCTGTTCGTGGACACCAACCTGGATGTCTACAATGCCATCATTGAGCTCAACTACCTGGGCACCATCTCGCTGACCAAGCATGTCCTGAATCACATGATCCAGAGGAGGAAAGGCAAGATTGTCACTGTGAGCAGTGTCATGGGCATCATGGGGGCTCCTCTTGCCACCGGCTACTGTGCCAGCAAGCACGCGCTGCAGGTGAGTCACAGCCTGGGGCTTAATTCAGGTCATTAAGTGGACCAGCAGCAGTGCTGTAGCAGAGGGCTTTGTTCTGTGCAGAAGACACAAGTCTCACCTGAAAGTTGCAGTGTATGTGACAGCCTTAGGTACTGAAAGTCCTTTAAAGTTAATTCACTCTGAAATGTGAAATAGCTCCCACTGTAGATTTATTTTCCTGACTGGAATTCCAGTGCCAGATTAGTTGGTTCTAACCACTGCAGGGTTAAATTCCAGTGTGGAACACAAAACCTCAGCCCTCAGATAGGGGAATACCTCTGTGAGAGGATTATTCTGTTGCGTGTAGAACCCTAATGTTCTTAGTTAATTTATGGAGAAGGAGTCACTGGTGGGAGTTTTAAGACCTGAGGAAATCTTTAGGACAGTGAAGTGAGAACAGTGAGTGGTAAAGCAAAGAAATGAGAATTCCTGATTGTCTGGGAACAGCTGAACGACTCTTCCCAACAGTGCTGTGTCTTTGTGGTGTGAAGAACTGGCAGCTCACAGTGCCATAGGAAGTTTTCTTCTGCCTAACACTTAGCACTCAGCATTGCCTGGAAAAACTTTTTGAAAGCGGTGTCACTTGAGTAGAAAAACATAAAAGAGGAGCTCAGAAAAGTTTCTGCCTGTATCATTGAGGAATCACTTGTTTAACTAGTAAATTTGTTCAGACATATTTGTCTTTCACCACTGTTTGGCCTCCTGCTGATGTACATTTTGATCTCAGTAAAACAAACTTCAGCTGTGCTCAGTGATGGTTTAAAAACTGGCACCTTCTTACTCCCTGCTGCATTTCAGCACATGAACAGAGCAAACAGCTGCCTAAGCCAAGGGATCAATATTTTTGTGACAGTTTGACCAGCAACAACAAAAATGTAACCAGTGCCTGACACTGCAAAGCCTCTTGAAAAGATGAAGATGTAGGAAATGGTGAGAGATCTCTGCGAACAATATTTTTCAGATATGATGGGGAGAGATCTGCTCCTCTTCACTGGAGTGGCAATGCTGGAATTGCCCATTGCAGGCCAGCTTTTGGGTTAAGCCTGCTGGATTTAAATTAGAAGAATGCAATGAGCAGAAGCCTGACTTCCCTTCATGCTCCTTTATTTATTAAATGTTCTTTCGGTTGAATTATCTTTGGGTGTGGTGCAGTTGGGCTGAGCACAGCTAATTAATTGCAGAGCACAAGGAATTCACGTGTTGCTTTAAAAATACTCAGAATTCCAAACCTCATGTTAAGACTGAGAGCACATACAAAGCTTTGAAGAGATAGTTTACTAAAATGAATTAAAATAAGCTGACTGAACTGTTTCTATCTTTATTAGTTTCTGCCTCTGCTCAATAACCAGGCCAGACTCCAAACCTCCTTCCTTGTTTCTTTGATGGTAATTCTACAAACAGTAATTGCAGGTGTTGAAATGTGATTTGTAATAGAGATTTTAGAAAGACTCTTCCTGAGAGTCTCTCCTGGGTTTGATCAAACCACTACAGAGTCTTTGATCAGTCTGGAATTTTGGCTAGGTGAGGGCATAAAGCCCCCAAAAACTGGGAAAAGCTTTTTGAAATAACAAACTGCACCACTGCAGTTTAGATAAAGGAATTCTGTAGGAATGGCAGCCCTTCTTAGATAACCCTGTAGCCCTTTCTGATGGTGACCAAAAGAAATGAAGACTGGAAGAGGGTAAGGGAAAAAATAAGACAAAGCAAAAAGTGATCCTTTCCCAGCATGTATCCACCTGTGTTCTAAGATCTACTTGAAGGTTGTGTTTTGGCCATCAGTTATTAAATATGTGAGCCCATCTGACATGGATTCATCTGTTGTGGTTTTTGGTTTGTTTTGGTTTTTTTAAATCCATGCCTTGGAGTATATCACAGCTGGCACACTTAATGCTGCAAACTCAATTACACCTTTTTTTTTTTTTGAAAAAGTCCTTCCTTTTGCTTGTGGTTTTGGATTTTTTTTAATTATTATTTTTTACTTCCTTTAAATGGCAGTTGTAGGAGGAAGGAAGGAATTCTGCCTAGAATTAGAATCTGTTCTTGAAACAATCATGCTTTGATTCGTGCCAACTGGAATTCTTCATAACAATGTTCTACTGATGAAATTACCCTTTATTTCAGTGCTGTAAGAGCATGAGTCAAGCCCATGGGAGTCTGCATCTGCCTGGTGCAGTTTCCCTCCTGGAGGGATGAGGCTCATGGAGATCATGTGCCATTCATCCAGCTGAATTCATCTGGCTGGTGGCATGGGGAGTGGATCAGGAATGGTGGGCTTCAAAATGTTCCTTCATCAGACACTTTTCTAAGAAGCACAAGGACTGAGCAGCAGCAGCTCCTCTCTTTGTTCATTATCTGGTCATCAGTGGGATTTCTTCAGTCTGGGCTTGGTGGAAACACTCAGGTTCTTCCTCTTGCACTGGAGTTCCTTTACTGCTCCCAAATCTGGGTCTGTCCCTGCCTGAATTTCAAGAAGGGAAAGCACTTGTTTTTCTTGCTGAGGAATTTAAAGCTCCTCTTCTGGGAGGAAGCAGAGGAATTTCATACCAGCTATCTTTCAATATCAAGGATAAGTGGTGGGATTAGAAAACATGTGCAGACTTTACACATGAGCCTCCAGAGGGGACTGAGTCTGTGTAAGATTCTGGTTTTCAAAAGGCCCTTGTCAGTGTGGATCAGCCAGGATTTCAGCTGAGTGCCTTTGTGTGGCTGCTCAGGTGCCCAGTTTTAGGTACAACTTGGATCCCAGGAGTTTTCCAGCAGCTGAACAGGTGTAGGAACTTTGTCACAAGTGACCAAGCCATGGTCTGGCTTTCCTTTCATCACAGCATTCCCAGACACATCCCCTTCCACCTCCTCCACTCCTGGAACTGCATCTTGAGTGTGTTCCCTTCAGCCAAAATGGGAGCCAGTTCTGTTTCCTCACCTCAAATGGTCAGGGAGTGTTTTTGTGTGACTTTATCTTCAGCTGGACTGATGGCACCAGCTTTGTGACAGGACTGCACAGCTTTGGGGTCTTGGGGCTTTTCTGAAAGAAGTGGGCTCAGGGCCCCTCGGGGAAGGAAGGAGAAGAGGGAAGTGCAGGTTGGGAAGTGCAGCATTAGCCTGGAGTGGTGGATAAAACACAGCCCTGTTGGTGCCCATGGAGGTGGAGGAGCCAGGGGAGGACCTGGGTTTTTAATCCAAAACAACTGGGTGTCCAGGAGCAGATTCCCATCTGTCCAGGAGCAGATTTCTGGGCACATGAATGTCCAGTGTTAGAACTTAGTCCTTTCCAGGCTTTGCTCATGCTGTGAGGATCCAGCCCCGGATCTGGGGCCTGCAGGTACTCACAACTTTCAATTCATGCTCAGTGTTTTTAGGGAACCAAACTGCAAAGCCTTTGTGCAATCCATAAACTGGAATTGGCCACCAGCATCTGGGAAATTGGAGCCCCTGTTCTTGGCCAGAGGGTGCTGCTCCTTGCTGAGCTTTGCTGGTTCTGTGTCACCACAGGCTCACACCTGACTGGTTTTAGCCTTGTTGTAGCTCGGGGAAGAGCTCTGGGTCAGCCTGCCCTCCTCCCAAGCTGCATGGGAGTAAAGTGATAAAGTTTTACTACAGTGGGAGAAGTTTATCAGCCTGTGCTCACTCTGTGCCTCTGTTGTGACACAAAATTACGTGTTGCAGTAGATACAGGGAGCTGTTGGGAGCCAGGTCAAAGATAAGACACGATGGGGTGTTGGCTAAATCATTCTCCACAGTGCTTGGCCAGCAGCTTGGGTGGAAGGCACCTTTCTGCATTGGCTTTGTTTCCCATAATAGTTGCTTCTAAATATGAATTGCTTTAGAGATTCGGAAAACCTTGCATCCTGTTAGCTTAAAGAAAAGAAGTGCCCACAATTTTTGTAGTTTTAGTTTAACTCGGATACACTGGTAGCATATTCCAGAGCTGAAATAAGATTTCTATCTGTGTGGATGCCAATTTTAAACTCAGCAGTAAATTCAATGTGGCAGAATAACCCCCTGAAGTGTCAGGGTACGTTTTTGACTTTGATGTGCTGAAAATTTTCCTCCTTTTCTTGTATAAACCAGTGCCACTTACTTCACAGAAACTGTGTAAACTCTTTATTGTCACCCCAAACAGCAATTTGCCCACAAAAAGGAAACGTCCATGATTTTGTAATTCTTAGGATTGGTGGCATTTCCACTGCCAAACAGCAAGGCTTGCCCTCAGTACAGGGACAGCAGAATCTGGCTGTAGTTTAGATAAATTATTGTGTATTTGGTAAGATGAGGATAGATTCCCCACTGGTTTATTTATCAATGTCTGTAACTGCAGATAAAATGTTAAATTAGCCATTGATCATGTAAAGTCAGAGTAGTAGGAATTGCTTGTAGTGGAATACTGTTCTCTTTATAGCATAAATTTGTATGATGTCATCAGTTAAACCTTGCAAAAACACTGTAAATAAAGATTTCACTTTATTCCTGTCTTCTAGGGATTCTTTAATTCTCTGAGGACTGAGCTGACTGACTATCCTGAGATCAGTGTTATCCAAATCTGCCCAGGGCCTGTGCAGTCCCAGATCATCCAAAATGTCTTTACTGAGAATCTTGCAAAGGTAAGGGCTCAGTTCTGTGGAGATAAACTCAACTTTTGTTGTGGGGCCAGTGATCCTTTCCTGGGATATTTTCATCTGTTTTTGTCCTAGCAAACTCTAAGCTCTTCTGCTTACAAGAAATGCTTTGAGTGGGGCAGAACTTTGTATGCTCTTGTAGTTCTTGCTGGTATCAAATGAAATTTGATGTTTGATAATTGCTATTTCTTCTCCCTTCCAACACATACAACCCAAGTCTAGTAAAATGTACTGCACTGCTGCAGTTCTGTGGGAAAGGCAGGGTTTTCTGGATGCAGCTCTGCCTGGGGAGTGCTGTCCCTGCTGCACAGGTAGGGTTTTGTTTGCCCTGGTCACGCTGTGCCCTGGTGGGTGACGCTGCTGCTGGCACAGCCCTGGCTCAGCTGACACGAGCTGAGCATTCCTTTCCTGTTAGGGATTGTTCCAGGAGGAAAAGCAAAACCTTCCAACCTCACAATGGCTTTTAGTAAAGGCAGTCTGACAAAGCAGCTGGCAAAAATTGCTACTGTGATACATCAGACTGTAAATATGCCCTAAGTTCAGTTGATTTGAAATTCAGGATAACCCACCAGTGGGTCTCTCCTTGCTGAATTGTGTTCTGAAATGATTTTTGTGCTGCAAAACTTCTGACATGCGTGGAAGGAAAGATGTACTTTTTGAACAATGGTGAAAGCTTGCAAAACACATTCCTCAGATTTTGGTGTGGCAGAAGACCAGGGAGGAGGAGCAAATCTAGACCAGAACTGCTTTTGCCCTGTGCAACAGAAGGACAGATTGCTAGAGCACCCTGTTACTGCTGGAGTGAAATGTGCTGGAGTTCACAGGGCTGTGGTTTAAATTCACTGAATGATACACAGGGATAAGATCTCAGGTTGATGTCCCTGCTCCAAAGCAGCTGGCTGCTTTTGTCTTTGAGATGGAGAGAACTGGCAGGAATATTGAAGTTAATGGAGAATGTGGCCTCATCTACTAACTTGATTACTTGAGCAACTTGTAGTGTAGAATAGGGCAGGCACAGCTGGGAACTGGGGAGTCCCTGTTCCTCAGAGGTGCACATGGGGGAACTTGTTCAATATCACCCTCAAGTGGAAGGCCTGCTGAATCAGGACAGAGCTTGGAGACCCATTTTTTTTTTAACCTTTGACTCATCAATAGAGGCATTAATTAAAAGGGTGCTTTACCTGAGCCAAAAGAAGGTGGGAAGCGTTCCCACACTGAAAACCAAAGGATAGTGAGGGATAGGTTCCCCTGCCCCAGTCTCTGGGTGAGCTGTGATGAAACCCGGGAGGAGAATGTGTCATACAGTGTCCCTCTGTCACTGCCAGGATCCAGTTTAACCCCTGCCTGCTCTGTCCCCTGTCAGTCCATCGAGAACAGCGGGGACCAGTCCCACAAGATGCCCACGGATCGCTGTGCCCGGCTCACCCTGGTGAGCATGGCCAATGATGTGAAGGAGGCCTGGATCAGCGACCACCCCTACCTGGCCGTGTGCTACCTGTGGCAGTATGCACCCACCTGGGCCTGGTGGCTCATGAACAGGATGGGCAAGAGGAGGATACAGAACTTCAAGAGTGGAATTGTGAGTGTGCAGTGTCCCCCTCTCTCCCCTGCTTGTTTCACTCCTGCTGTGGGAATGTTGGGGTTGTGCTGTTCCTCATGCTAAAGCCCTGATGTGCAGTGCCCTGTTTTGTTCCTGCAGTGCTCCCTGGTAGATGCTGTTTGTTCTTTTGGTACAAAAAGCCCCTCCCATCTTAAAGTACTGCAAAAACAGGAAATACAAAAATAAGGGCGGCACATGCAGCTTAAACCTTTGTGCTTTCACACTGCAACTGCCCATCGTCACAAGCTGTTTCAAAATAAAAACAACATTGAGTGAAGGATTTAACACAGCAGAAAGCTGGGTGGGGAAATACTGATTTAGTGTCCTCTCCCTCCAGGATGCTGATGCCTCTTATTCAAGGAAGAAGAAGTAAGGATGAGCATCTGCAAAATCCGGTTGTTCTTGTGCTAAGGCTGAGAAACTTTCATACTACATGACTGCAAACAAAAGCTTTTTTTTTGGTTTTGTTATATCTTTGTCATCCTGTAAGCTGACAGATCTATCGAGCTGATGACACACTTGACTAAATAAAAATCTCTTTCTAAACACACCTGTTTCATGTCCAACTCCCACAGGCTGAATTTTTAAGCTTACAAGAACTGAGACACATGAGGAGCTGGGCTGCCCTGGTGCTTGTTTGTCTGCTGCTCTGACATTGGCAAATACCTGGGGAGCAGCTGAAAATTATAGACCCCAGGATCCTTTTCCCTCACTTTCGTTCCTAATTCATGTTAATTATAAAAACTCCCACAAGTAGAAGGGTGTGGTGAAGAGGGTTAAGGTGTCTGGTCTGTGTCTCTTGAGCAAAATGTGTGTTTAGGGCTGAATTCCTTCATTTCTGACACATCAGGACTCACCCTCTGGACTCTTTTGCAGCCCCCCTGCCCTTACACTTCCCTGTGGGTCGTGAACATCGCAATCTAAAGCAAGGAGGTGTTGGGAAGAATTAAATAAAGCTCTGCACGCACCTGGTTAGAGAAAACAGAGCCATTCTGGGGTCGGTGGGCTAAGAGTGGGGTGGCCTGTCCCAGGCTCAGTCCCACTGCTGAGTGCAGTACCAGCATGACCTCAGCAATCCCCACAGCAGCCTGTGAACAAAGACAAGGCCAGGGTGGAAGGTGCTCTGATTCCTGAGTTCCAGATAAATCAAAGAAAAGCTCCAAACCAATCAGGCCCTGGTTCAAGAGCACACAAACAAACCAACAGCTGCACAGATTTGTGGGGCAGAACAAGAAGCTTTGACTCCTGTTTCTGCCAGAACCAGCAGGCAGACAGGTTTCAGGTGAGGGTACAGTGGCTCAGGGTCTCAGGGCTGTGAACACCTGGGCTGTGCCAGGGGCTCTGTGAGCAGTGAGGGGAGCTGTGGGACACGCTGCCTGTGACAGCAGGGGACAGGATGTGGCAGCACAGCCCAGCTCCACATTCCTGTGCTCCAGCAGGAACTCTGCTAATTGTGCTGCTCCATCTGGTGCCAATCAGGATCTCTGCTGGAACACTGGGCCTGGTTATCAGCAGCTCTCCTCAAGGCCAGGGACCAGATGGAGAGAAGTCAGGGAAGGGAAGGGAAAGGGATCACAGCTCTCTTCAGTTTGTTCTCAACTGGTTTATTCAGTTTACAAAAGACAAAGGATGAGGGCAGAAATTACAGCCATCTTTGAATAAGGACTGCTGCAAAAAAAAGATAATTAAATTTTCTGTGACCATATGGAAGACAAGTAGTAAGAGGTTTACAATGAGGCAAGGGAGGGTTAATTAGATTTAGGAAATAACTCCACCTTTCCAGCTGCTGCAAGAGCAGCAAAGAACTGGAGTGAACTGCTTGAGGAGTTCATGACACTCCTCGCATTGGAAGTTTTAGATCAGAGTAAACATTTACCAGGGTAGTTCCTTCTGAGAGGGAGCTGAAACAGGTGCTCTCCCTAAGCTCCTTCCACATCACTTCCATGGCTCTGACTTTGCAGATGCAGCTCAGGGCCCAGCATGGCACCAGGCTGCTTTGCAATTCCACTACACCACTTGCATAGTTTTTGAAGATAATTTCCAGCCGCTACCAAAAGGAACTGCCAGCAGCCAAGTACAGGATTCTGTGACAAATTTTATCTGAGAAAAAAGATCTTAAAGGTGAAGAGTAAAAGTAATAAATGTGCTCAGAATCAGACAAGTACTGGTTCTAAACCAGTACTATTTCAGTTATGGAGCAAGTCTGACTTAAACTGATTCTATTGGATTAGGAAATACAATTACTCGCTCCTTGTTCAGCATTTGCCTGCAGTGTAACCACTGAGCTGCTGAGGAAACACAGCTATGTGCTAACACTTGCAGTGAACAGGATAAATGAGCCACTGGAAACTGGACCTGTTTTTAAGGTGACCTGTAACGTTACAAACCAGCTGCCCAAGTCTGTTCCAGCCTGCAGTGAGGTTACAAAAAATAAATTACTTCTGGCAGAGACAGCTGGATTTTACCACCCCTCCATCATCAAGCTCTCATTGCATATGTGGAAGACTGGTTAGGGAGGTGGACAGAGTTTGCAAGGAACAATACATATATATAATATATATAATATATAAGGATAGTGGAAGAAGGAGATGAAATCATACCATTTGTTCTAAAAATTTCCTCTGTCCCCTAATTATACATGTTTACTTCTTTCATCAGTAAAGTCACCCAGGTTATCAATGTATCAGAACACACACTGGTTCATATAAATTCTTTTTACCAAAACAAGTAGTTTGGTAAAAATTGTCCCTTCAAATTTACTTTAGTTAAAGCATGGCTAATAACTTACTACACATATGGAAGATCAGTGAAAGTCATATAACAAATGCTGGAACTGAACTCAGTCCAATACAAAATAGCCAGAATAAAAAAAATTCATATAAATAGTCCTATGTACACTTTGGTTGCCAACTGTGGGGCTGACAATACTACAAGAAGCTGTAACCTGACTGACAGTGCAAGTCACCTGTCCAAAGAAAAAAAAAAAAGTAAAAATAAATCAAAATGCACCAAAAATAGTTAATGATCAGAATTATGTTAGTGATCAGAATTATGGTAATGATCAGAATTATGTTGCTCTTCTGTAAACTGGAGAAGAGAATTTCAGCCTGTGGCTCATCAGCCACATAGGCAATGGTGCCTCATGTTCCAGCAGCAAGAAACCAGTTCCTAATTCCTGCCTGCTGCAGGTTCTGGCCAGCACCACCTCGTGCCAAGGACGGACGCTGGGCTGGCACCGCCACCCTGAGAGTAACACCTGACCTGCTGTGCACCAAGGGAGCTCGGACCTTTGATTCTCAACACGCAGATGAAAAAAGCAAACCAGTAAGAGCCCCAAGTGAGAAAGGGCAGCCTAGAAGAGAGGCAGCTGCAGGAGCTGTGAGGAGTACACGGGGTAGCCCAGGGGCGGGTCGGCCGCCTGCACGGTCAGGTTGCGCAGCAGGGCCGGGTGTGCCTGGATGCTGTAGCGCTCCTCGTCGTCGTTGGTGGCATAGAGCAGCTCCCAGGACAGGTTGGCCCACTGACCTCGCACAGCTTCAGCATTGAGCTTCCCCACCTGGACCAACAGCTCCTGCAGGGTGAGGACCCGCCCCGTGTAAATTCCCTGCAAGGACAAACAGATCAAGATGTCCAGGGTATTCTCTGAGAAGACACAGAAGCACTGAGTGAAGCTTTGGGGCTACATCTATGAACACTTAAACACAGCAAGGGATAAACCAATCTCCTCAGGTCAATTCCTCCACTGGAATATCATCAGGAAATAGTACTGCATCTGAAGAACAGTGCACTGGGGTTTTCAACAACTGTGGTGCCAATTCCTCTTTAAATCAAACCAACCTTGCAAGCCTTCGTGTTTTAGAGCACAATTACAAGGGGAAAAAAAGAACAGTGCAAAAGAAAACCAAATCTTGACCTTTTCTCCTTACCATGCTTGGGTCATGCCCCAGTGAGAACAGGTATGGCTTTTCCTGCAGAACTGCTTGCTGCCACTCTAGGTCTGACACCAGCCCAATGTACCAATCACTTTCGTATTCCTCCAGGTAATTCACCAGCTCTTTGAAGTTCTCTACTGAGCCCAGGCTGGCTTTGTCCAGCATAAGTTTAAAGGTGTATCTGAAAGGTGCAGAACATCACAATCAGCTGTGCAGCAGAGACAGGAGGGAGAAAGGTTCTTCAGGCCACAGAGGATGAAACAGCTCCATCAACCCTCTCAGGCACTGCTTGCCACTTGAGTCACTGCCAGTCTGTCTGGGTGTGCTTTTAGCTCACCCACATGTAAAACACACCAGCTTAAACATCTCTCATTCACCTCCAACACTTTCCCCACTGCCTGATCATGGATAGGGCCAAATATCTAAATCCAGCACAACTGTCAAGCTCTGAGGACAATGAAAATAGCTTGGTTTTCCCCACTTAACACATCATATTGGAGGCAGCTGCTGTAGGGAAGGGAAGGAAGAAGGAAACTCCATACCATAGGCTTCACTGCCTGGAGTCATGGGCAATATTTATGCAGGAAAAACCTACAAATATATTTAAACTATATGGGTTTAACAAAACATTGAAGTGACACTGCTCTATGCAATTTTTCTGTTCTTAGGAAGTGTTTTTCTTTTACCTGAATGCCTTTAGTGCCAGCTGGAAGAGCTCTGGTTTGCCTGTTAGCCAGTCCAAGCCAGCAGACCAGGGAATGCCCCCAGTGTAGGCTCTGAACACGTGGCTCGGGGCAGGCACGGCGTTATCCAGGCCAAACAGACCAAAGCAACACGACAGCACCCCATGGATGTACAGGTCCTTCAAAGCTTTATCTTGCATAAGGTCTGTGAGTAAACTGGAAGGCTTCTCTTTCAGATGAAAAAAGTCCAGCTGGCTCAGGACAAAGTGGTACCAGTCCTCTGGGAACCTCTGCCTCATTTCACTGACTTTGGAAGAAGGCACTGGTGCTGTTCTCCATTCTTCAGGGATGCTCAGCAGCTCCGAGTAAGAGCAACTAAATTCCACACGAGGCAAAACTTCTGGCTGTTTACCTTTGTCCACCGCAGGCAGCCCAAGCACCACAGCCTTGTTTAACTTATCTTCTGGTGACATTTCTTGTAGGAAATCTTGGCTCTGTGTTTCTACAGACCCTGGAATAGAAAGGTGCACTCTTGGAGTCAGTGCCAACTGCCCAGGTTCTTTTCTGTCTCTTGTTCTGCTACTGGGCTCAAAATCAAAAAGGTCACTATCATCAGTCCAGTCCTCCACTGTATCAACACTAAAGCTGTCTTCTTCCCTCAGGGCTCTGGATCCTTTTACTGCACCACTATGCTGATTTTCTGGAAATGATCCTTGGTGGTTCTTGTTGGCACTGCCTGGGCTTTCCCACGTCTTTGATTTTTTATAACAATACTGGACAAGCATCCACACAAGCACTTTAACAAAATCATCCTTCAGGTGCTTTAAATTCTCATGGGAATCAATGATTCCAGATAGCACATTCCTGGCATCGGAGTACAGCCGCACAGGAACAACAGTACAGGGTGTCAGGATGTGTCCAAAATGGGGATTGGGAGACAGAATCCTTGTGTGCTCCTGATGTTCAAAGGCCATTTCAAAAATTTCATCCACTCTGTGAGCTTCAGCAGCATGGCAGGATGTTTCCTGCAGTTCTAGCCCCTAAAGCATTCAAGGAAACAGCTTCCTGTTAGTGTCCACCAGGACAGATCTTTAAATGCTAGCAAGCTGCTTGCTTGCAGCAGAATTATTCTGAACAAAATGATTGTCAGTATTTCCACAACTGAACTACAAATCTAACTAGACATAACAGCAGTAACAAAGCATTCAGAGCAATATTAGAGACAGATCAATGTCTTAAATAAATCTTTGCCTGATGCAGATCCTATTAGCCAGCTTACTAAAGATATTGTGTCACAAGCTAAATGATAAAAAAATTCACATCTGCTACGTGTGTCAATTGCAAGACTAATTAGTATAACACTCATGTTAGAAAATTCAATGAAAATCAGTTACACTGCTGAAATGTTACACAGTGAAACATTTTCAGCATTTCCAAATATCAACATCTTAGTGCTCAGCATGCAGTTACCTTAATGTTAACACCACAGTACGTGAAGCCTTTTTCCAGCACCAATATCCACATCAGTCTGTCCTGAAAGCGACACAAGTAATGTGACCCAGGCAGAGAGAGACCTAGGCA
The DNA here is from genome assembly GCA_025920805.1 of Petroica traversi. NCBI lineage: Eukaryota > Metazoa > Chordata > Aves > Passeriformes > Petroicidae > Petroica > Petroica traversi. The sequence continues at coordinate 2,762,816 of JAHLSL010000007.1, read as the reverse complement.
AGAAAAAAAACCCCAAGCATAAACTACATATTACCTTTTCTACTTGCCAATGAAAGGACTCAACAGCAAACACAAAATATTTCTGCATCAACAGCACAATCAGTTAACCCTGGTTAAGTAGCACCTTAGAATCTTGAAGAAACTGGCTGATATTGCAGCTTTGAAAAAGTTGTGGAAAACTGGGAAACCTCACACTACTGCAGGACTGCATTATTCACACCAGACCAAGGTTAAACAACTCCACCCTCAATTCCCTTTGCAGAGATGATTTTCATGGTTAAAGATGATTTTTGGCTGCATTTCCAACCACACAGTTCCCGCTGATGTTCTCTGGAGACCTAAAATCCTTCTGGCTGAGAATACATTAAGGAATCCTGATATAAGCACAAGAGTTTCTCAGTGGCCCAATCTGCTGTAGAGTATGAAGTTTATTTGTTATTAGACAAATATCAGAAAAATAAAATTATAACTGAACTGGAATTTGAAAATCAGGTCCTGAAAAACATCAAATTAGTACTCAAAAATTCCACAATCTGGCTCTCACCGTAAAAATTAGATGCAATTTATGTAAAAAAAAAAAGATGCTTTTTCTCTATTTTACCAATGTCACAAAAAGAGCAATGCCAGATTACCTAAGAACTGATGGTCATATTGTATTTGAACTAAAGCCTAATGTCAATCCTCCTAACACAATGGTTCTATTCTCAAACATGACATCTGCTGCCCATTTATGTCCTGCTTCTGCTGTCATTCATGTCTGGTGACCACTTGCAGAGAATTTTAGTTTTAAAATGTTGTAAGATGAAATCAGTGAAACCAACCATTAAGCTGTAGTTAAATTTTAAGTAAGCTTTTCTATCCCACTGAGCTAATGAAGTGCATTTTCTTGCTAACATTTTGCAAAGATTTTAATTCCTTTCCTGCTAGCTGTTAAAGCTACTAAAACTCCTTTACACAGAAAAAACGATGGGTTTAAATTAGTGACACACAAAGTGGTACTGCTTCCTTTTGAACTCATCTAAGAACACCACAGTTTTTCTTGCTTGAAGACATTCATTCACAGATTTTCCCATTAAAGAAGAGACTTTTTCCCCCCTCAAGACTAGTGTTTTAAATTATTTATTCTGAGGCATACATGCCACTACAGCCATGATGGGAAGGTGGAAAAAACCCTATTAAAATATGTATATATCTATCTATATATACAGATAGATATAAGAGATAACATATATGTGACAGATAGAGATATATTATAATATGTAAGAAATATATCTATTGTAAATATAAAACATAATGGACTACTGCAGTAGACAAACTGAAGTATCCTCCTTTAGAGAAAAAAGATTTTCTACTTTTATTTAGTACCTCTCTTTAACCAGTGATGAAAGTGCAGCAAATGTTTCCTGGTAAAGCACCTGGATATATTCTTCAAAAAACATGATTAAGGTTACCTTCCACTGCCTTCAAATATTAGGCCACATTTTCCAGCCATGAGCCATTTTCTAAGAGGTTTATGTAAATATTTGCCTCTTGTCTAAGGGCTACAATCTTCTGATTATTTAGGTTACACAAAGGCTGTTTCTCAAGAAAATGACCTTGCAATTTTAAAGCAGTTACTCTGTCTCCAGCTGGGAAAAAAACTGGGCATTTCTTCACCTCTGTCTCTGTAATTCTATGAAATCTCCAACATGATGCCTTTCACAGGCTGTAAACCCACAAATGCTGCTACAATCCTACCCTGACTGCCTCTACAAGATATGACATTAAATCTTATCAATGGGTTCCCTCTCAGCTGTTTGTAGCTACTTAGGCTACAGCATGTATTTCACAAACATCCAGTCAATATTCAGCATAACCAATTAGCACAGCCAAATTAGCAAAGTCACCTTCTGGATGCTGAGTAATGGGATTGATGCAGAGACAGACAGACCTACAGAGAGCAGTTTGATATGCATCCTCTAGGCTGTCTGGTAAGAGAACTGCCAATTTACTGCCTCCAGTGAGGTGGGATCAATGCTGTCCATCCTATTTGTTCAGTATGGAAACATTAGGATTGCTACTGTTTCATCACCATTTAGTCTGTCCTTAAAGGTAACACAAGAGTTATTTTTTACAGGATTGTAACAAAAAAGGCTCAGAGAACCCTTAGAGTTCCAAAAGACCTCCCAGATCATCAAGTCCAGCCTTTGACTGAATACCACCAGGTCTGTGAAACCACACAACAAAGTGCTACATCTTCTTGTTTCTTGAATGCTCCCAGGGATGGTGACTCCACTACTTCCCCGGGGAGCCCATTCCAATGCTTCACCCTCTGTTCCATGAAGAAATATTTCCCAATACCCAACCTCAACCTCCCTGGTCCCATTTTTTTCCTCAACTAGCAATCCCTGAACATCAGATTGAAGCCGCGTTGTGAAACGTGGCTTTCAACCACACATCCCCCTGCTCTGCAGCAAAGCCGTGTTTCCTGAAACATTTATCTGCAGTACTTCAGAACGCCTCCTGTACGTACCCAGGCCCCCGGCGGCCAGCGCGGACTGCAGCGCTGCGGCCAGGCTGGGCACCAGCTGCCGGTAGTACACGGTGTCGGAGCACACGCAGGCGGTGCCGCCCACGGGGCCGGGCCAGCTCCGCAGCGGCCGGGGGAAGCCCACCAGGAACACGGGCAGCGTGAAGAGAGGCAGCAGGGGCGAGGAAAGCAGCGCCGACACGGCCACCAGGGCCAGCAGCACGGGGAAGAAGGCGACGTTGAGCGCGATCAGGGCGGCGCTGGATCTGCGGCGCTGCTTCTTCTCCGTCCACGAGGTGAGGAGGATGGCGATGGCGAAGTGCAGCTTGGACAGGAACTGCAGCAGCCGATCCCGCAGGAGACCCACCTGCAGGATACAGGCAGGAAACAGCTTGTTTGTAGCCTGCAGCACACTCAGCACAGCTACAACTTTAAGACAATGAAGCGTGGCTATCACTGCTACAATATATCTTAGCACAGTTTTGAGTTTCCATCTGCTGGGTCCTGGGCTCTGTAATTTTCCAGCAGAAGAGGGCAAGGAAACAGAAGTTTCAGGTAACAACTATCTGCTTGATTTTACATTATAGTCATTACCAGCAAGAGTTTGATTCCTGTATCAAGGCTCCTGTTCCACCAGAGGTCTGGATTAAACACCAACATTTGTGCTGCAGACACAACCACCATGTCTAGTAAGGCATTTTCTGTGTTCTGCCAGACCTAAAATAGAGATATGTTAGAAATACATTAATATATATATATATATTTATCTCTGCTTTCATGACCTGGAATATTTCTTCCAGGTCACCTTGGTTCTCAAATCATGTGGAAGAGCATTTCTAAGGCTAATGTATTTAAAATTCAAATTACCATCCTAAATATCCTTGTGAATCCAATGGAAACAGACACGGAATGCAGGTTTTGTAGCGAGTGGTCGAGTGACAGGAACGCTATCATAGCAAAGGGAGACACTGCAATTGAAATAAAAGAATCATTGACCTCCTTCCAAAAACACAACCAAAGTCTACAGAGGTAAGCAGTCTTATTGCAGGATGGAAATCCCAGCATAAAAAGAGAAAACTTCCCTTCATCATCACAAACTCCTCTTTGTATTACACTCCCAGGATATCAAACAATTTATTTGCTCTAATGGCCCAGGATAACAAATGTTTACATCGATGCTTAGTTCTTACTTGCTAGTAGTTCTTTTGTCCTTTATTTGTTTCTCCAAGAGAATACTTAAATAAGTAAAAATAAACATGGAATAGCAGTTATCAATCTAATTTCCCAAACTCATGCTTCTTTATGAAATGAAATAATTTAAATCCAATTTTTATTTCCTCAAAGTAGATGCATTTGTCTCTAACCTACCAGAAAGGAGGCTGTTCCATTTCCTAGCAAGCTGTTAGAACCAAATAGTTAGTCAGCCTAAAGACTCTCAACTAATTTTATTACCAAGTACCTTCAAAAAGATCTACAAGAGCCATCTTTTCAAAAGTGGGCACTGCAGTTGTAACTAAAATCCTTTAAAAGGCCCTGCTTTCTCAGCTGGGCTTTTAAAAGGCTCAAATTTTTAGGTTCACCCCTAAAAAAGAAATAAATAAAATTACTTTCAAATATGCTGGACCAGTAACTTTGACCTCAAATTTAACAAGACATCAACAAGTATTTCCAGCCACTTGGTTTCCCTTGGTTCATTCACAGCATCTTGCACATACAGCAATTCTAGAGTTTCAATCTCCCTGCAAGCATCATCTAACAAACAACAGACAGTGGTGTATTCCTACCTAGAGTTAGTAAAATCCTCCTGACAACACCAACTTTCATTAGCCTTCTTTGCTTCTCCATGAACACAGCCACAGTCCTGACATCCTTGGGGTAAAAGGGGTTTCGGAAGACTCCAAACAAGTACACTCTCTGAATCTCTCTAAGAATCCACATGATTCCAAGTAATAGGATCAGAATATAACTTGCTATGGCCTGGGGACTGGCTTGGGAAAATGACGAGGAGCCTGCAAATCGATGCAGCAGGCTCGCTTCTGTGAGAGCAAATGTCAGCACAGTCACATAGAAAATGAATTCCCTCCACCCAAATTGTATTCTAAGACCTCTGTGCATATTTTTAGATTTGCTGGAGGCTAAATGGCTGCTCATGGTGTGTTTGAAGGCAAACCCAATCTCGCTTAGGTTAAGACTCAGTATGAACCCAAATCCAGTCATGAAGAGGATCACACCGAGGGGGCTGGGAATGAAATACGATGCTATTGCTGTTCCAGCAGAAATGAGAAACATTACTAACAACCTGTGAAGGAGAAAATAAAGAAGATTTGCTTGAAAAGAAAAAGGTTATAAACAATATTGATCTACTTTACAATCATATAAACATTTACTTTGTGTTACTTGACATAGGTGAACCTCCCAGTCCAAACTCCAACAGTTGTTCCATTCCCCAGAGAAAAAGTGCATCAAGCGGGGGCAGAATTCCCATTGCCCACAACAATGGCAGAAAAAGAAACAGGATGTGCAAAATCTGGTTTGTCTGTTCTAGAATGGGTGCGTTGACAGCAAACCTGGATAAAAGAAGAAATGGATTTGACTTCTGTGAAGGGAAACATAACTTCTCTGTGGGAAGACTTCCTGTTTAATTACTACAGCAAATTCCAAAGTAAAAATATTACACATTCTACTTATAAAACCTAATGAGTATCTTTTAAAAGGAAATATAAAGACATATTTATGCTTGGGGCAGTAACACATTAATGAGAACACCAGAACACAAACTAACATTTCATTTAAAAGGTTTGAAGCCTTCAGATGAATACAGTGATGCAATTATCCTGATTATTTTGTTACTGCTGTAATAATACACTGAAAAAAATAAAGGTCCACAGGCTCCAAATCCTCAACTGTTTAACAAAAAATTGCAAAGTATTTGTTTCAGAAACACAAAAGCAAAATTTTATGCAATTTCAAGGCCCAAGATCAAAGCTTTAACACTGCAAGAATTGGCACATTGCCTTAACACCTACAGATAATACTGTCTATTCCTAAAGAGAGTTTACTTTCTACATAAAAGTGTCAAAATCTTCCTGCAAAACCACAAAGATCAGTATTAGAAATCTGCATAAATTCTAACCCATATGTAGCTCACCAGTTAAAAGTAGACTGCCAATATATTTGGTTTCTCTCTACTTCTTAATAAGTAAGCAAGCCTCAGAGGAATTTTACCAGGAATTTGGACAATGTCTTAATCTTCTCCTCAGGAAATTAAATATAAGAATTTGGAGTCCAAGACCCCATGTATAATTCTCACATCTCACCTAAAGAGGCAATCAGGGTAAATCATTAACTAAGACATCTCCCAATGCAAAACTAGCAAATTCAAATGGAATTTTTTTAATGTATCTGAAGTACCCTGACCATAAAACATGTACATGTGATGAAGTGATATAAATATTACCTGACAGGGAGAAAGAATGCATAGAATAAACCAAAAAGCATCTTGTTTTAGGAGTCTGATCCTACCAATACTTTAGCTAAGACTCATCTGAAAAACAGAAATGTGATTCTCCTAATTTGTAGACTGACACAGCTCTTTTGTATTGCAAAAGCATTTAAAAATCCAAGTTCAAAATCCATATAACAAAGCCACAGCAATATCCACATTTGCTTATCCATTCATTAAAACCAAATTCAGAGCTTTTTGTTTTGTTTTTTTTTTCCTCCTGTTGTATAAAACCCTCTGCTATCACTTTACAGAGCTTAAATTAGAAAGTATTCTAGGATGAAATCTGGACATAAACCCAGTAATCCTGAAGCTTGCAGTATTTAGATCCATGATTCCAGGTCAGGAACATGTGTTTTCAAAACACAGCCTTTAAAAGGATATAGATGCAAATGCTCCAATACAAAAATATGAAAAGTGACATGGTAGAAGATAGTTCTACTTATCTCTTTCCTACAAACTGCTCTTCCTATTTTACATGGAATGCTATAAAAATTTAAGAACCTTTCATACACAGCATAGAACCTCAATTTTTACCATGCATGCATCAATCTTCTTTCTTTGAAGTTACTGCAGTTGATTAGAATATCAAAATAAATTTTCCTTGGAAGAATAATTTAACCTTTCCCATCAAAGATACACAGAACAACCATGACTTTGAGTTGCTAAATGCATTATTACGTTTACCTGTGTGCAAGATCCACTGCAATAAAGACAAAAATGTAGAAAGGTCTCATCAGAGCAGTGATTTCATAAGTATCCAGTGCTTGGAAAGTGGCTGTTTCCGTGGCAGTGTTTATGATTAATGAATACTCTCCTATACATATGGTCACCCATCCAAACACAAAGATCACAACAGTTCCTCCAATGTTGCTGTATAACAAGGTTATTCTGTTTGGCAGCAAATACCAAGTTCCCAGCCCACACAATACCCCTGCCAGAAGGGAATGGAACACAGTGTTGATTATGTATTTCTTGCCAGGAATAATAAATTTTACTGTCTCTGAACCTACACAGCTGGAAAATTCAAACTCATCTTCATCTGTCAGGGTATTCTGAATTTGCATTCTTTCTACTGTCACTGTTTTCTGCTTTGCATAGAGGTTTGTCATCTGAAGAGCAAGGGCAGTCACAAACATGAGTCCTCCTGACAGGGCTGCAGTGCAGTAATCCTTCATCACTCCCAACTGGAACAGGAGTGTTCCCACTCCTCCCCAAACCCATGGTGTCAGGAAAAGGATGATCTGGTTCACGTAGATGTAAGGAGGGGCACAGTAGCCTAATTTGAGCCGGGGACCTCCCAGCACAGTCTGAGGGAAGCGCTTCAAGAAGAACTCCTGTTTGTAGTCATTGAGCAGGGGGACATCTGGCCCCATCCTCGTGGCTCAGGAATGCTGGCTGGGCATCATCTTTCCTGTAGGAATACACAGACATATTACTGATTCTGGAACTCAGAACCCATGGAATTCTAGTGTTTGCTTTTTATTTACCAAGTTACAGTGGAATTCTGATATGTTGCTGTTGGAACTTCCTAGAATGCAACTACTAAGGAAACATCTATCTTAAAATGTGAACACGTTCTTTCATCTGAGGTTGCAAATAAGAATATATAACCTGTTCTTGGGAGATGATAAAACCAACCCACCAGAATACCTTCCTAAAACAGACATTCTTCCTACCCAATCTGATTCCAAACACACCTTGCCACAGGCCTCCAGTTCCAAATAATCCTGTTAAGGATTTCTGTATACAAACAGTTTGTGACTTTGATGAACAGCCACACAAGTGCAGGGATACAGCCACACAGAGGTCCCTGCAAAAAATCAAAGCTTTATGGAATAAAGCTTTTTTCTACATAACTATGTCAAAAAAATGTAAGAAGTATTACAAATTGTTTTCCATATTAGTATTGTTACTGCTCTCCCATGCAGCCGAGCTGCAGCACAGGATCTCACTGTAATGAGCACTACAATAAAATAAACAGTTCAGTTTCTGCTTCCTAAAACACATAAAATAAAAAAAAATAAACACAATACTTGTGAGTTGTAGCAGAATCAGCATATATTCTTCTTTATGCCAATGGAGAAAGCTGAAAGAAAGGAAAAAAAGATACCTTTTAGACATTTACAATCACCCATCAGATAGAAATAGGTGTGAATACTCATTTAGAGAGGATCATACAATGTAGAAACGATGACTGTAAGGTGGTAACTACAATATTCAAAAATAATTTCATGCTACTAATCATGAAAGCAAGAATTTATGAGTGACAGGCAGAAACACTCAAGCTAAGAAATAGGGTGAAAAAACCAGCATAAAATAAGCAGTGCCAAACCATGTCTTTAACAATAATTCTAAAAAAACAGATGGTGTGGACTAGGAGATGTGCAAGGACTGAAATCCTGACTGAATTTCTTCCACTGGATCTGATTGTACACCCATTGTCATCACTGCTGAGACATTAAAAATTAAACACTCGGCTGCCACAGAGCTCCCGAACTACTGAGATCCTTCTTTCTACATCAAACATTTCTGAGCTCTTCTGAGAACAATTCACCCCTTTCTTTTAAACAGGAATCAGTCACTAGACAGTTGGTAGATGCTGGTCAATGGGGAACCAAGTTGGAAACAGTGCAAATGAGATTTTATGCATTATCATGACTGAAAATTTGCATTCTGTGTCCACTGAGTCAATACATTCCACCATGGAAAGCAGGATGCCACAGGCTCTGTATCTACTCTTTATGTAGGTTGTGGAATTTTTTTTCTTTAATGAAATACTGAAAACACAGGTTTTTTGGTCTTGCTATTTCAAGCCACTGAAAGTTTCTTAAAAGTAAGGAGAAGGCAGCAGTCAGTCCTACTAGAACTAATGGAAAAGACACATGTTGACAATGAGAGGGGAATTCATCCCAGTCAGCTCAGGAATTTAAAAATGTAACAGTGACACACCCATCTAAAACCAAATTTCAAATGTAATTAAAAAATATCACAATTCAGTCAATTTTCTTTAGAAAAATATGCACTGTTTAGAGTGCATGGGTGTGAAGCCTAAGTTGCTGGGATAGTTACATGGAGTAGAAGATGTACAAGCTTTGAAATGATAGAAGCTGAGTTTAAAAAGAAAACATAGAACCAATAGGTGCAGAGTTTTCCTTGAAAAACAGTTTTTGGGCAGCCATGTTTTTCTGCTCTGAGAAGGGCTATTTTTGTTTCCAGTTCCAGTCTGCATTTGTGTTTCTCAGTTTATATTGCTAACCAAATGTTAACAAAACATTCCTCTTACAGTTTCAGTGTAAACAATAGGCATCTTTGTGTGAGACAGAAGGATCTACGCACATAAACAATATAGTTCCACTTGGCTCCACTCCAAAATGAGCCATAAAAAGAGGTGAATTTATTTATAAATGAAAATCCCAAGGCTGAAGCTCGCTAACTGTGGAGACTCTTTCCTCTGCCATTCTCCTGGCTTCCAACTAGTCAGGTAGCACATCAGAACTTCAAAGAGGGACTCACCCATGTCTTATTCCTGAGCAAAGCCCTAGCAACAAGGCTCCACACATTTGTGAGTGTTTACAGGACCTGGCTTCAATACACATTCCTGACATACAGGCCTGGCCCCACTTTGACAACTTGCCTGGATACCCAAACAACCTCCAGCACAACAGTCTGTCCTCATCAGGGGGGGATCCGTGCCACTTGGATACTACCACAGCAAGGATGGAAAAAGGGCTTTAACACCATGAAGTTACCTCACAAGTTTCCCTGCAACCACCTCTTTATGCCCTTACTACAAAGGGAATCAAAGCAAACCTTGCCACAAATTCAGGCAGGAATTCACAGGACGGCATGAATTTTTGTCTAAATGAACATCATCCTTCACATGGGCTGATGTTGGATGAGCTCAGTTTGTTTTGCTTTTATTTTTGGCAGATTACAGAATATGTGTACAGCTGTCTGCCACCTAAGCAGCTGAAACACATATGGCTTGAAAAACCCTTACCTCAGTGGCCTCACAGGTGTTTTCACATGAGTATAAGTAAGGGTTAGACAGCTTGTAACCTTGCTAGCACAAGCTGGTAGAACAGATGGGAGGTGAAAGGGAGGCTGTGGCATCCCCTGTCCCAGCAAATCCAGACACCCCCTGTGCCCCCCCTGTGTGCCCGGACACCTGGTTAAAGATGCCCTGGATGAACATCCATGGCTAAAGACTCCACTGTGCCCACCTGTGAGCCCGGACACCTGGTTAAACATGAACATCCATGGCTAAAGACCCCACTGTGCCCATATCTGTGTGCCCAGACACCTGGTTAAACACGAACATCCGTGGCTAAAGACCCCACTGTGCCCATATCTGTGTGCCCA
>JAHLSL010000007.1:2682095-2752040 GCA_025920805.1 Petroica traversi | reverse complement strand
CACGAGGGGCCGCGGCGCCCCCGCTCCCGCACGGCCCCGCAGCATCCCAGGGTCAGTCCGGGTGGAAAAGAGCTCTGGCATCACCGAGTCTGGCCCGTGACCGAGCGCACCGTGCCGGCCGGACCGTGGCGCTGAGTGCCCGGCCAGGTTCAGCACCCCCGGGGACCGTGGCTCCACCGCTTCTCTGGGCAGCCCATTCCGGTGTCTAATCGCTCTCCCTGGAAGAAATTCCTGTGATGTCCAACTTTCCTCCCCTGGTACATCCTAGGAGACTCCTCTCATGCTCTGCATTGTTCCCTGGAAGCGGATCCTGACCCCCACCCGGCATCACCCTCCTCTCAGGGAGTTGCGGAGAGCGAGAGGGTTCCCAGCATTCTGACATGATCCAAAATACCCCCCAAAGTTCCCTTAATCGTGAATATTAACAGCCTTTGTGTACTGATTAATTCAATACACAAACGCTGGTTTTTGCCTCAGGTAGAACCAAATGCATTCTGTTTTCTTTTAGGTCAAATCGAGTATTCAGTGGGAATCTGAAATAAATATCCAAGTACTGCAGTGCTACTTAGCACTTCAAATTACACTCATTAAGCATTAAGAATATCTAACAGAGCCAGCACACGTAATAGAATTTATATCTGATAGTACTAGAATGTGTAATTCAGTGTATTAACACCAGGGCCAACATGTCTACCTTAATACCTGTTAGAACAATCATTATGTAAATTGTTAGAACAATTACATCCATTTTTAATCTGAATACCTAATTTAACACACAAGCAGGTGCTTGGAATTTTAGATGGGCAAAGGATTCACTGTAAATCGTTCTTACCAGAAGCATCATTACCTTTTTGTAGGTCTGTTAATCCTTATTTTTCAGAGATAATAAAAAGGCAGTTGGATTGAGGAATCCAGTGTAAAACCTTGGAAACACCACCAAAGGAAAATACTCATTTATCTTTACTGAATTTCTTGTAAATGTAGTTCAGTGATACAGATGATTCCAGTCTCCTGGATAATAAATTTTAAAAAATATGTTTTTTCATTATCCTTGATCTAATATTTTTTCACCCTGCCTTTCAAATGTATCTGTTGCAATCCTATTAAAATTATTTATGTCTTGTAGGTATTCCAAGGTAAATAGCATCTCTGTGCATTTCCCTAAGGGTTGGTAGCAGGTATTTCCTTTTTGGTTGTCAAGTTTCATCCTGTCCCAGTTTCCCAATTCAATTTCTATTTTGTAAAGGTGATGATTCTCTTCTGGAATATTTGAATCCTTAATAACAACAGCAGAGTGAGGGAAGCAGACACTGGATTTATTTCTTGGCAAATTCTCCTGCTTGTGTTTCAAAACTCAGAGCATGCTTTGTCAAAACCTTGAGAAATCATTTCCTATATTTTCCTTCTCACTTAAAAGAATAAATCAGAATTTCAGTCAGTGCAAACTTGAAGCTACTGGTGAAGAGAGCACAGTAATTTATTTCTCTTAAGAGTTCTAAGAATTTTCTTGGTCATAAAAAATAAGATAAAACCTGCTAACAGAATAAACTGTTCCAGGTAAATTCTGCTGACTTCCAGCTGTTTTTTTCTGATTATCACAAAAAATATAGCTGGAAATAGGAACTATGTCACTGAATTTAACAGGACTCGTGATCCTCTTAAAATTACAATATGCATAAACCATTTCCAGATTTGGGACTTGGGTTTTGGCCTGCTTATTTATTGGTTTATGAAAGGTCTATTAGTCCTGACTCCCTGAATAATAGTATGAACATTTCCACATTTTTAGTGTTTACTTCGAGTGATGCAGGTGCAAATATTTTTTTTATTGACCTTTCTTCTCTGTAAAGATAAACCAAAAGAGTAATTTCTCTTTGGAAATGCATCTTTGTGTGCACCTATAAGGGTAGGAGAAACAGATCCTTTCTTGCTGTTACTGATTATTAAGAAAGAGAGAGCTTATAGGATTTTCTTCTTCTTCTTCTTCTTCTTCTTTCTTTTTTTTAAAGAGATTTACTGCTAGGGGGGAAAAAAGTTTCCTTTCAAATTAGACTATGGAAATGTTTATTTTTTTTTCCCCTGATGCCCAAAGTTAATTCTTGTTTTATTGCAATCGGCATTCCCAAAGGGAAGATGTCACAGTGAAATCTGACTCTTTGTTTTACTCAATCTATTTGTCCTGCATCCTGCAGGGGACTCATCCTGTGTGTGTGTGTGTGTGTGTTTAGGTGTCTGAAATCCGTGTGTGCTGGATGTGTGTTATCCATGATTTCTTTCCTGTGGCCCCCTTGGAAGTAATGCCTTTCGACAACGTGGCCTTGGGCTGGTGGAAAAGCACGTGGAGGAGCTCTCTTCTTTCTGGCTGACTTTATCCCTCTGAAATAAACTTTAGGAAAAGGTACTCCTTTGCTACATGTGGAAGATACCCATGTTTTCCTAAATGGAAAGGCTTTTGGTGGCATTCCATTGAGAGTTCCGGGGTAACATCCATGTAATGCGTTTTAGCAGCAGAAGGATCAGCTCCCATTCAGGTGTTCTTCCTCCGTGGCAGCTAAACATATGATTCAAGTTATTTCAGTATTCCTACCTAGGTGTTTTTTGCAAAATTAAAACATGAAAATATCTCGTATCTATTTAACTTTGTGTGTAACATAGTTTGGATTTTATGAGAACTGTATTCTTCAGATGAAAGATAAAACACTGAGTTTGCATATTTTAGTTTAATTTGTGTAGGATATTCTTAAAATCTTTGGGCTTTGAGCTTAATTCTTTTTGTTGTTTAACACAGTAAGGTTTTCCTTTTTTCCCCCTCTTTGCACTTCATGCTGAAAACATCTTGATTATGGAAGCAATCTAGTTAAATTTTTGATGTTTTGGGAAAGACTCACTTCTCTTGGAAGTCTCTTTCAATTGCTGTGTTTTGAGAATCTGTCACTGATCTGAGGAGAAAGGGACAGAGAGAGAATTACAAATTGCAAATTTGTGTACTACTAGAATCGTAAGTGACAACCCAGGATTGACTGTGGGATATTCTGCATCTTTAGTTTGACAGGGTGCAGCAGTCCTGTGGCCATGCAGCCTTCACAGTTGTCATTTATACCCCAGTCCGTGGCCACACGGATGTTGTGGATATAAACAGAGACAGATCATGTGGGAGACTCTCCAGCAACACACAACCTCTTACAGCAGGAGCTACATTTTATAGCTTCCAGTGGAATAGGAATGCTTGTCTCCTCTGCAAGGCAGCATGTCCTGTGTCCTTGAGCACTTCACCCAATTAAAAATGGTCATATGCACACTTGCTGCTTGTTAAAACTTGGTCCAGGTCACCCCTGTCCAGCATCCCACTTCTCAAAGACTTAAAAATGAGATGTCCCTGGTGGGGCTGGTACCTGCATAAGGAGGAATAAAACACAGTGATCTGGTGTCAGGAACAGCCTTTTTGAGGGGGGTTAGTGGCCCACCCCAAGAGGAAGGAGGCCAGGGGCCTTCTTAGCTCACTGTGCCACTCCTAAAAGATATCCTGACCACGAGGCTGTGGCAGAGCCACTACCAGCTATTCTAGTGAAATCAGGCTAGAGGAGGAGCCTGATCCCATCACTCAATCACATTTCCCTTGTGTGCCTGACTTAAAGTATTAATTAGTCCTTACCTATTGTTTCTAATTGTGTCCTAAAGAAAGCAGGCCAGGTCTCAGTGTGAAGACTCTCCTGTGAAATTCCCACAGTGTCGAGGAGTTCAGCCATGATTCCTTGCTGTACACCAGAATCATCTCTTGCCCCTACAGCATTCCAGACTATGAGGTTCCACATGGAGAAGGATTCCCAGCCAAACATCCAAATCCTCCCCAGGAGCAGAGCTGGTCCTTCACAGCTCTTTTGGGTGGCAATATTGAACAATATCTTAGCCAGTAGAGCAACATTTTGGGTAAATTGGTTGCTATTGTGAAGAGCCATAGGCACACCTCTGAGCCTGTCCAGGTCTGTCCTAAGTAGCAAAAGAATATATAAAAAGATAGAAATGGTAAAGTCCTGCAATAGTGTTAATTATTCTTGGTTACTTTGATGTCCAGTTTTTCTGACATGGGTTTTGATCTAATCTTACAGAATTCTAAAACTCTGCCTTTTTTCTTTTTACGTGCAAGTACATTTAGAAGAGATTTTCATAATTTCTTTGTGTCCAGCTTCTCTAATAAGGTTGGACAGATTCTCACAGTTTCTGTTGCTAATATGATTCCTGGCAAATAGAGCAGAAGGTTCAGGAGAACAAAAGAAGTGATCTAATTTTAGTAATGGCGCAGACTGAGTCTGTCATTTTTCTCTCTCTTTTATCCTGCTACCCTTTCTGAATGTCAGAACCTCTCCCAGCACTGCCTCTTTTCAGTTTGAATTGAATTCTTGTTCCTCGTCAAGGACTGGGCATGATGAGTTTTTAGATACTCCCCTGAACAGACACTGAGTATTTGAGAGGCTGATCAGGGAGATTCTGACTTGTCACAGGTAATTTGCTAAGAACGAACAGCTTCCACTGAAGCTTTTTTTGCAGATTAGAAACTCTCATATCTGAAATTTCACTTAATATGTATGTTGTAGTTCTATTCTCCATTTTAGATCTTAAATTGAAGTGTGAGTCTATTGCAGTGTAAAGACAATAAAGGAATTTCATTTCTGAAAGACAAAGAAGGTTGCATTTAGTGCAGCAGATCTGCTCAGTTTGTGAGGTGCTCAGACCTTGGTCCAATGAGGGTCTTTAGCCTGTGCATAATTCAAGTGTGAGAATTTCTATAGAAGCCTTAACATAAAACATATTCTCTCAAAGGCAATGGAAACACAAACATGTTTTAAATTAAATATATGCTTACAGACTTTGCTAGATTTGGATCTCAGAGAATTGTTCCTAGTGAACAGCAATTATACTTGTCTTAGTCAGCCTTTATTCTTGTGCTCCTGTTTTGGATGTGAGAAATAAACAGGCTGTGTATGCAATTTGGAGGATGGCAATTATAGACATCTGATGTGCAGAACTGGACAAGAAAGCAAAGAGTAAAGAATAATATAGTTTGAAGTGAAAATTGCTTGAGCAGTAACAAAATGCAGAGGACGTCCTTTGTTGCATGTTTATTGAGTGTGCTACAAAACCACCAATGTAGCTGGGAATAAATTATAGTTCAACATTTAGAGACATAACATATTACAAAATGAGAAAACAAGCCAGCCTAAAGATTAATTTTGTTCGTGAGCAGGTCTACTTAATTAACCATGGCAAACATGATTAAAAATGTGCAATCATTTTTCAAAATAAATAATTCCCTAACATCTAGCTCCAGTTTGTTTCATTTCTTGTCATCTGTAGAGAAGGGGGCAGACAAGCATTGCAATTGAAACTGTGAAACCTACAACCATATGGTGATTTATGTAACAGGCCACACTATTAGATTTAAAAATGGTTGTGGAATACACTTGATGTACTTTAAAATAGTATTTTCATCTGTCTTTGCAGATGAAGTAATTAGGTAGACCTTCTTCCCTAACTTACATGATGGACTTAAAAGCTAGACTGAACAATTTTGGGATGTGAGGAGTGTTGCTTCTCCGTTTGTGTCTTTGGGAATTACGTTTACGTTGCTTTTTCTGAAATCATTAGGCCTGAAAATAAATGAAAGCTTAAATGTATTCCAGAACTCTCTGTCAAACAGGCAAAACTGGCAACAAAATCTCCCTTATCACGATCAAATTTAACTCAGCTCATCACTTAACCAGGAAATGGAAGGGAAGGACCATTCTTTCTCCATTCCTGTTTTCCACCCATGAAGAGGTTCCACCAAGAGGCTCAGCTGCCAGCCCAGCCCTGCTCAGTCTTGCTCATCTCTTACCTTTTCCTGCTCTGCTGCCTGCCCATTACTCTGCCTACAGCCATGGAATAGCACAATATTTCTGCTGAAACAAATGTTCATGAAATGCTTCTCCTTCAGAGGCTGGGTGGAAGACTGGAAATGATCAGGGGGATCTGGGGGCTGCTGAGGGTTTTCCCCAGAGAATGAGAAGGCCAGCTCTGCCAAGCCTCTCAGCTGGGTGCTCTGGAACCATCTCCGTAGTTCTTTCCCATATCTGGCACGTTTTTGTCGGGGTGATTTTCTGGCTGGGCTAAGGCACCCGTACCCCTTTTGGTGCAGCAGATCCGGTGGCACAGGCTCAATCCCCGTTTCAGCCAGCCCCTCCCACTGCTATCACATGCAGCTCTTATCAGGATGCCTCTACTGTGGCTAATGAAGTGGATGTTCTTGAGGCACATCAAGAAATCTGGCACCCAGCCCTCGGCCAGAGCTCAGATTCTGCAACAATAATGTTTACCTTGGCAGGCCATCGAACAGAAACTCGCGTCCTCTCCAGCTGACTGGTGTGATTCTAGCAATTAATTCAGCTTTTCCAGTCACAAAAGTTTGTTGATACAGCTTGTGGCTCTTCCTGTTTCCAAACACATCAGTAACTTGGGAAAAAAAACTGGCTCGGCAGTCACAGAATCACAGAAATATTGAGGTTGGAAGGGATCTTTGGAGGTTGTCTGGTTAAGTCCTGCTCAGAGCAAAGTCAGCTTACAGGAGGTTTCTCAGGGCTGTGTCCTCTCAGATTTTGAGTATCTCTGAGGATGGAGGCTGCACAACAACTCTGGGCAACCTTTTCCACTGTTTGATTTCCTTCCTGGTATAAACTTCTCATGTTTAAATGGAGTTTCTTCTATTGCAATGCACGTCCCTTGCATTGCCTCTTGTCCTCTCACTGGGTACCACAGAGAAGAGTTGGTTTCTCTTTTCTTCGTGTTTCACATCATGGGTTTATATGCATTGATATAATCCTCTGACCTTCTCCAGGCTGAACAGTCCCAGCTCCTTCAGTCTTCAGATTCTTTTTGGTGATGCCCAGAGACCGGATGAGGAGCAGTGGCCATAAACAAGAACACAAGGTTCACCTCAACATGAGGAAGAACTTCTTTATGTTGATGATGGCAGAACTCTGGAAAGAGCTGCCCAGGAAGATCATGGATTCTCTCTCTCTGGAGACATCCCCAACCCATCTGGATGCATTCCGGTTTCACCTGCTCCAGGTGGCCTTGCATTATCAGTAGCATTGAACTTGATGATTTCCAGAGGTTCCTTCCAACCTGAACTATTCTGTGGTTCTGTGACTTCGCAATTCTCTGAGTTGGCGTTGATGATATTGCTGTTTGCCATTTGGAAATATTTATAAATAAATGCTTGGGATAGAGCTGGAGGGATGGAAATTGAAGTGTCTGAGGTTCTCACAAAACCCACTCATCATGTTTTACTTCACGGCCCTCACACTTCTAAGACCTCTCCATCACCTTGAGCTCTGGAGCCTGTCAGAACTCTGAAAAGAAGTCAAAACCAATCCATATAAGGATTGTTTAAATCTGTATAAATCTATACAGAAGCAAGAAACTGCAGTTATTTAATTCTCCATGTTTTAATTTGAGTCCTAAAATGTTGTATTTGTAGCATTTCTATTTCAGTGATGACAACGCTGCCCCAAAAGAAATGTGTAAATGGAATCCTCTTGGTTATGAATAGTACACTTAATTTCTGTACATTTGTGTGACTGAAATTCATAGTTTCTTTTGTGTACTGTTTTTTTCCTTCATAGTTGTTCTTTCCAACACCAAGACCTCCCTGTCTCTGCCCTCAGCTTACCAATGGTGGGAATGTAGCGTGTCCATCTGGTTTCCTGAGTACAGAGGATACAGCAAAATGCTGGTTGTGAAATGTCACTGACTGGAATCACCATCAGATTGCCAAATGTCCTGAATATGTCCAGTTTGTTCTTTGCCTTTATCATGTTGCAAGCTGTTTTGGGGTAGAAGGACCTAAAGCCTAATGGAGTCATCTGAGATTTCCTGTTTTTGCCTTTGCTTTTGCTGTTCAGATGGGAGAGTCATTGACTCACGATGTGGATTTACACCCATCTGTGAAATTTGTTACTTTGTGCATTACCTTGAATCCAGACTTTCCTGTCTATATTGGATGGCTAAGACAATGCACTAAGAACATTGTGAGCACAATCCTGGTTTATGAAAAGTCAGTAAGGAAGATGCTTTTGTGCTGCCTATGTTTTCAAGCATTTGGAGATCAGAAAAAACCATGTCTGTTCTTTCCTCCACAATGAGAAATTTAAGCACATTCAGAATCCTCTACCTACCTTTCTTTACCCAAACTCACGGAGTAATTTTTAACATTAACATAATTTATTTTTTGATTTTAGTTCTCTGCCTTGAAATGTCTTCATTTTCTTTCAGGTTTTCTACTGCACAGTTTTCAATAGCAGCAAAACTTAGATTTGTCAAAAAGCTGTACAACTAGAATAACAACCTAATAGAGGAGGTGCAGCAAAGAAAGGAAGTAGAAATGTTGCTAAAATTAATTTATTATATTAACATTTAATCTACACACTCCTAACTTGTCTGTTGGAGCAGGTTAGGGTAGAGGATCTTCATGGCATGGTCGTATCAGTCCCTTTGGGTTCATGAAGATCAAGGCAGCAAATTTTAACCCCTCAGCTCCATTCCTGGTGTGGCTGGATGTAGCCCAGTGCCTTGCCTGTGCAGTTCCCCATGCCCCCCCCCTTCAGAATGCTTCAGTTTGGAGGATGGAAAAATGGCTTTGAGCTTAAAATACTGGACTGAGATGCATGTAGGCTAAAATAGCAAAAAAAGTATTTCTTTTAAACAAATGTGATTTCTTGTGACTTTCAGGAAGCCTGCTAACTTCATCTTTCCCCCTGCACATCAGGTACTGCCTGATGTGCTACTAAGTTGGTTGGATACCATGTGGTAGGAGGGAAAACATAATTACTTATTAAAAAAACCCCTCAAATCCTGCTTCATGGACAGAGCTCATCCCTTACAAGTAGGTCAGAGGCGTTTCGGAAAGTGAAGCCACAGTCACACGGTGTTCAATAGGCCCTGTTAATGTTTCACACTTCCCCCCCTCCCCGCTTTTAAAACTTCCATTTTGGAGCCAGATGAGTCACTACAATATGTTTTGGGGTTTTTTTTTCTCCTTCTGCAGATCACACATTGTCCCTGGAACTTGGCAGCGGTGCTGGTGACTCCGGGTCCCCCGGTCTCTGAGGGAAGCACCCCTGAACGGGTCCCTGGGATTAGGCAGGAAGCAGAGGTTTTAATGAAGCAGACTCCATTCTTCCAAGGGGTGAAGGGAGGTAAGGGAAGCTCCTGTTGCTTATGTGATTATTGCTAATTACTGTAATTGAACATCCTCATGACAGGAATATTTGGTGCCTGAGGTAAAGCTTGTTCGCTTCCATTCCTTTTTTCAGCTGTCTCGTGGTGCCCTCTCGAGGTAGGAGAGCAGCCCCTTTTATTCCCTTTCTTACAGCAACACAAACTGGAAACACAGACCCTGGTGAAGAAGCTGAGAAATTGCTGTTTGCTGTGAAAAAAAAATTAAAGGTGCTATAAATTCCTTCTAAATCAGTGGGGTTTTTAATTCTTATTTATAAAAGCACACCAGTCTCTTTGTTTCCATCTTTTCCATGCAGTCAAGCACTTGAAAGGATGCAAAAAGCACAGAGGATGCTTCTTTGCAGTGCCCTGAGGCTGCAAAGGTGCATTTCCCTGGAGCATGAACCAGCAGATCATACAAGGTTAAAGGCTGTTTTCATGAAGGAAGGGAATGCATTTCCCACAACGTGCTCTTGTGCCCTTGAGGCAAAGCACAAAATGCATCAGGAAATGCTGATGTGTTTGGATATTAATGTGGATTAGGAATTTGACACGTGAGGAAGGCTGACCTTAGGGCTCAAGTCAAACAGAGGGGATTGTGCTTGTGAGGGAGGTGTGGGAGTGAGGTGCTGGTCCCTCCTGGCTGGGGGAAGCCAAATGCCTTGGATGTCACCACCACCTCACTGTGAAGGACTGCAAACTGTTGGTTTCTCTTTAAATGTGACTATCAGATGCGTGGTCTTGAAATATCTCTTTCCAGGTGACAGCAGATTGTCCTTCCAAAAATTCTTCATCTTAAATTCATCAGGGAACAAGGACTGCCAATACTTTGGGTCTTGAAAAGGCAGTGAATTAATCAATTTTGGTTTGGGCTGAGATAGAGTTGATGCTGAGTGTTTGGGGCAAGGACATCCAGTCTGAGAGATGAGCACACTGTGGTGCTGATTTATTCAAAATTCTCTTTTTCTAAACATCTCTGCTACTCATAGATAACTTTTGATGGGGATAAATGTAAACAGATGCTAAACAACATGCTGGATCTGAAGGCATAAATCCTCTCTACAGTGCTGCAAATTGAAGACTCAAGGCTGTGATTGTGTTGAAAAGGGACTTTTGGGCCCAACAAGGGGTAAGATGTTAATAAAACCTTTGTTCACTGTTACAATAGGGAACAGCTAAGTGTGGTTTGGGGTTTCTGCCAAGTTAACCCTGACTTATTCCCACTGCCACAAATGCCACTAAGAAACCTCTTAACATCTTATTAAAGATAAAGGAAAACAGTTAATACTCTTCATTTTAAATACTAGAGTTAAAGCAAAAGCTTTCATTTTTAAAATATCATTTATTTCCTTTCATTGTTGCTAGACTAGGGGCTTTGTAGAAAATTCACATTTTATGTGGCATTTACTTTCTTTTTAAGGGGAAAAAAACCCCTTAGCTTAATAGGTCTAAAGCTGGCATCAACTTAAATATTAATGGAATTTTATTTTCTCTCAGGTGAAAGTTCAGGTGTTCTGAGTTCTCCCAAACACAGGCTAACCTGGATTGTTTTATTATTTCCTTACCTTTGATCTGTTGGGCTCTGTCCATCTGTGTTTTCTCCCCTATTGTCATCAGCTCCTTGGGTCAGGAACCATGAGCAGCACATTTAGACCCTGGACAGAATTGCTGTGGCAATTGAAATAATAACAACAAAAAGCCATGGAAAAAGAAGACAACATTAAATAAATATTTCCCCTGTTTATTTCTCCAGCAAAGAAGGGTGAAAGGGACCTGGCTTCTGTCTGCAGTCCTGCATTTCACTGTGCTGTTAAAGAATCAGAGACCACTCAATACAAGATTTTGGAAACCCTGTGAGTGAATGTGAGGTGGTAGGAGGTGCTGGTTTATGGGCATCTCCATGAGGAGCTGATAGTGGTGCGATAACATTCTTGTGTTATATTCAGAACAGGGAAGAAATGAAGGAGAGAAGTGTCAGCAGTGCATGAGTGCTCTGGTAAGGTCAGGATGTCTGGGGCACCAGGGTCACACAGGTCCCCTGGTGTTTAAAATCAGGCTGGCAGAATATGCTGGGGTGACAATCACATTCCTTCACGCCCTCCTACTCTCCTCTGCTCTCCTCTGTGCCACCCCTTCGTCTAAGGAAAGGTGGCATCTTTATTCTGGTAGAATTAACTAATTAAAATACGCTGTTGGTGATTTCAATTATGAATGTTCCCACCCATTCTTAAAATGTTTTCACTTGTTTTCTTGGCAGGACCTTGAGGATGTCTCCTGAGAGCTCCTTTCACATAGATATGCACAGAATGAATAGTTTATCTCTACCTCCTGCTGACTTTCATGAATAATTTGATGTAAAAAGCTAAGTTGGACTTCTGCTGTGTGGGATAACTTGGGAGTACCAGCTTCTAATATTCCAGCCCCAGACAGAAACAGATTTCCTAGCTGTGGAGGACAAAGTGGCCTCTCTGGATTCCACTTATTTCAAATACCTAACCTTTCCCTCCTTCCCTAGTATAACAAAGCTCCTTTGGGCTTCCCAAAAAAATGAGAGGCTCTAGGGCTTTCAATTGACAGAACATCCCTTGTGAGTGAACATCTTTATGCAGACAAAGAAGACCAGGTATATGCCAGAAAATCCTGTGGTCACCCCTGAAGTTCAGCAGCTCATTTTATGGAGTGCATTTTGCTGCCCAGTCTCACTGAAGGCAAACAGAATTGCTTATCTGAGTAATGTCACACGTGTGCCTAAATGATTGCAAGAGACTGAAAGGAGCTGGGAGTAGAAATAATAGCACTACTTCATCCCTCACAGAGCAGCACCAACAAAATAATGAAGCCATGTGAATAAAGAACCAACATAATAATCAAGCTCTAACCATTTTTTGAAAATTAGCACTTCTTCCAGTAACAGTCACGGCTGCTGGGAAAATGGTACAAAATATTAACTGTCAGGTTAAGCACACCTTAATCAACATGTGCCGAGCCCCACTGATGTGTCCTCAAACCTGTTACTGAAGTACTCGTTAAGGCCCATTAAATAAACAAAATTTTAAAGCCTAACAGCATAAACCACATAAATAACATAAAAGAGCCATAATGGTTGAATGGGTGGGTGTTTTGCCCTTCTTGATTTAAAACAGTGAAGTGAAAAATGTTGGAGCCCTTGAAGGTGATTTCGAAGATGAGGAAGTGACTGTGCTACACAAACAGCAATCAGAGACAATTAAGAGAACTGGGACAAGTGCCTCATTCTCCCCGCAGACTGCATGGGAAATTGCACTTTACATTTCAGTCTCATTGCATTTTCAAATAAGGCCCCCAGCTATGTCATTTTTCAAGGCCAACTCAAATCAAAAGATATTGCTTAAAATCTTCCTATTACTCCAGAAGTGAAAGGACTGATTGTCTATGTTGATGAGCCTGGAAGATTGTCTTGGAAAGAATTTGACAGTTTTGTCTCCCAGTCCCATTATAATGTTATTACTGCCCTGAAGAAGGCTGACAGAGGCTGAATGCCAGCATGAGGGTAGTTGAGAATGGCTCTGTGCTGCTGCAGATTTTGTGTTGTTTCTCTCAGAAACAGCAGAGAAACTGCTCTGTGCTGTGCATGTGTTTTCTTTAAAAGCTTAGTCTCATGAAGAAGCTTAGTGAGCTCCTGTGTTAACAACAGAACAGAAAATACAAGGAAAGTAAAAAAAAAACCCCTCATAAAAATGGAATGAACTAAAATAGGGAAATTTGAAGATAGTTATCCGTGTCTAATTATAACCCTGTCCCTATACAGAAAGCACAACCCACCAGCAGTACTTTTTAAAGAACTTTCTGTTAAGCTTGAGTACGTGATTCAGAAATTTCCTGAAGTGTTGAAGTGGTCCCACTCTCACAACCTTCTCCCCGCAGTTGGGAGTACAGTGGGCTTGCAGAGCTGCTGCAGCTGTTCAGGTTTGCCACAAAAGTGATGGTGCCTGGGAATGAGCCCTGCCCCTGTCCCTGGCTCCTCAGAGGGAGCCAGTGCTGGCCCAGCCATCGCTGCTGCCCAGGCACAGGTTGGAGTGCAGGGGGAAGCAGGAGGGCCCTGCATCCATCTGACTGCTCTTGTGGTGCCCAGCAAAGCTTCTCTTAACCGGCCCTGACGCCCCTGCTCACTGTCATGGAAGCTGTGAAATGGAGGAGCTGTGGTGCATCACAGAAGTGATGCAAGCTTTGCCTTAGAGCAATTTTCCCATGGAAGTATCCGTGTTGATCTCATCTTACCGTTTCCTTTGCACAGGGAACTTCTTTCTTTTAAAGATTTTAACTTAAACTCCTTCCCCTGTTCCCCTCTGGTGATGAAGGGGCAAAGACAGGGGCTCTGGGTTGAGATATTTTATTGACAACAAACAGCAACGGGATGAGAAATGAACAGCAAGACAACAAGATTTAAAAAAAACGGTGTACAAAAAGCTGATTTACACACAAAGGGTGCTCTATTATTTCAATGTAATTCCTTGTGGCCACTGAGAGAACGACAAAATGGCAGATATTTCCAAAGCCTGGGAGTTCCTTCAGTTCTTTCAGTGCTATGCAGTGCAGACACACAGCATCACACCCATCACAGTAAACCATCAGTCCTACTGCAGCAAGGCTGAACTGTCAAAGCCATCAGAGGTTTGGGTGAAAATACACCCCCATGTGATGGGGTGAACCAGATGGAAACTGAGCAGTGCATGGAAGTTAGCAAAGTGTTTGACTTAATTGTATTCAGCAGAACTCTGCACTTTCAGCCAGGGCTGAGCCAGCAGAGTCTTTGCTTTTCCTGGTTGCAGAAACAATTCGGTTTGATTTAGAGCTCTAGGCTGTGCCCCCATCTCATCACCTGTGAGATAAACTAGGCCAGCCCTAAATGGAAATCTTCATTTATAATGCTAATTAATAGAAAGTTAGTCTAAGATCCTGCCACTCAGATAAAATCAACTCTGCATAAATGAGGTCATAATGGAAAACAAGAATGAAAATCAATTACTTCTAGACTAAAGAGTCAAACTTTTATGTTTCACTATTTAACAATTGTCTGAGAGATAAATTATGGTTACAGTAACAATCTGACTCTTGCTGTCCTCAATCCAGAATATAAACAACTCATATCTCAGAAAAAAATCCCAGTGCTTTGTTGCCTAGTGATGGTTGTGGAGCAAATATGCTCACTGAAATTAAGAGGAAATTATGAAGGAAATAGCCTGCTTCTGAACCAGGGATTTTAGAAGTAACTATAAATTGTGATGGCCCCAAGAGGGAGTCTTTCACAGTGTGGGGTCAGAAAGCACCTCCAGCAAGATCATTCACATATGGAACTGTGTAAAAGAAAGAAAAATGCAGCAAAACCATGTTCTGCACTCAGAACTTTATCTTGGTCCCCAGAACTGCAATGGATAATGTCTCTAGCAGAACTTAACTTATTTTGCTGGAACTTCCTTGGAGCACAGTCCTGCTCAAATGATGTTTGCAAATTTGGGTCCTAACCTGCTTGTTTTAAACCAGCTTTAGCAAAATTACATTTAGGGCAAGCTCTTGTCACAATAAGGCCAAGGGGAGTTTTGTGATTGAGTTTTCAAGCTATACAACAATTACATTTTCTTATACATTCATGTACCTCGAGTGTGTAACTCCTAAGTGGAAGAAACACATTTATGTACATAAAAATGATTCATATAGAAATTCAGCATTTATTATTTTATGTTCACAGTAGCTCTATGGCTCTGCATCAATATCCCTCTGTCATTCCATGAAACAGAGCCGAAAGGCCAACAGGAGTGTGATACCAACCTGAGATTGCAGTCTAGCAAGGAAGGCAGTGCTGTCACTGCAGAGGGACTTGGAGCAGAACAAGTGACACGTGCAGTTACTGAGGATGTCAGTCCAAATCCGTGTTGCTTTGGTACCCTGGATAAAGATCAGGCCAACTGGAAGCTGGCAACACGCCACGCAGACAGATGGACACAGTGGTGAGCAACAGAGCCCGTGCCCGAGCATCAAGTGGGGGCTCTGCAGGCAGCATTCCTAGCTCAGAGACTCCAAACAGCTGGCCAGCCTGAATTTTTTAAAAACAATTCATGTTTTAGGAAATGCTGCAGTTTGTTTGGTTCTGGATGATGTTACACACTGAACAAACCGGAGATAGGGAGAGGAGTTGTTAGTTAATGTTGGTGAATATGGCCTGAGCTGCACAGAGAGAAGGAAGTGAAGAAGGAGCATTCCCTCTGAGCCCTGCAGAGAGTGAGGATGAGAAATGAGAATAGAATGTCCCTGTGTTTTTCTGTGGCAGGGCAAAACAGATCCCACACGCTTCTGGGCAAAGCAGCAGAGGGACTGTCAAAGCTGCACATTGGAAATGGGGAGGAGAAATCTCACCTTGGATTCAGAGGCTGGAATTCAGCATAAACTTCAGCCTTCCTCTCCCAAGAGATCAGCATTAGGGTAGAGACCCTGCAGGACAACTCCTTTCCTGGGACAGGGGAAGACATAGGATAACTTGAATTTTTCTTACAAACAGAAACCCAAGGTGAAAATCAGATACCAGTGCATTTATTTATTTTTTTTAAATATATAAAATTGTTTAAACTAGTTATCTGCATATCTAGTTTTAAGCAGCTTGTGTCCTCGGACAACAAACTTTAAACAGTTAAATTAAATTATTCAAGTGTAACTAAAAATTGGGCTGCTCTATTGGAATTTGAATGGATGGTCCTCACATGCATCAACATCCCTTTGTCTTAGAATGCCTCATCCCTTCTGTTTGCAAAAGGGGAAGAGTTTATCTGAACTGTACCATATTATGGTTTCAATAATCAATCAAAATCACACATCAAACACCTCTTCTACTCCATTCTCTGTAATGGAGTCCTTATTTATTTCAAATTCCTGGGTTGCCTCATGTCATTTTGCCAGCGTGATGCAAATTGGGCAATCAGGTCATTCCAGGTTGCTCTTGTTTGTGTTCCTCTTGGGAACTCAGTTTATGTTTAATTCTGAGAATAACAGACATAAAAGGCCAACAGTAAAAAAACAAAACAAAAAAATGAAAGGGATGGTGCATCCAATGCAGTCAATAGCATGTCCAGTCACAGAGTTAGAAGGGGACAGGATGTCTGAAGAGATTGATGAAGGGCAAAAGCTTCTAGGTTTTGAAATTGGCTTAGGTTTGATAAATTAGAAACCTTTTATGAAGTAAGAGCACTGATTTTTTGCTGGGTTTATCTCTCTGGGATAACACTTCTAGTGCCATCTCAGGACATTCCTCCCTATTCCCTGGGCACTGCAGTGCCCCCATAAAGGTAACATGCACAAAGGCTGGGTGGTGGGCATGTTGAATTCAGGATGTTTGGATGCCCACAGGCCCAAGACCACAGCTATCAGCAGAGACTTTATCTAATTGTTGGCCTTCTCTTGGCTGCAGAGATCAAGCACAGACCATTGAGCACCTCCAGCAGAGAGGACAAAGCCACCACCATGACCCCAGCCCTAAGTCGATGTTACAAAGGAGCGAATCAGGATTTAAGTCCACCTCGGTTTTTTTAAGGTCACTGATTCTCTTTAAAGAAACAAAACAACACACAGACTTGTGTGCACAAACACACACACTTAATAATTAAAAGAATTAACACAGGAATTAGTTTGTGTTGCAAACCAAGAGACTGTTGTTAAGTGGAAATTTGCCATATGCTCTCCAATACTAGACACAAAGAGGAACCATTTTACCACTTAAACCTCTTTTTTTCTGCTGTAGAATTGGATGCCCAGTGCTGTCGATTGGCTCGTTTAAAGAGCATTAATGTTTGTTGTGGGGTCTGTGTATCAAGGATATCAAGGTTACTTAGAAGAAGTTTTTGGAAACTCTTTCTTTCAGGCTGCTGAGCTTTTATTTTGAGGAGAAAGTAACACAAATAATAAAAGACAGAGGTGCTGGTGGGCTTAGTGTAAAGAAGACTTGAAGGTTTATATTTCTTTCCCTTTTTTTTTTTTTTTTAAACAGTCCAATTATGTACCACGTAGCAGCAACTGGGCTAACACCAGCCATATGATGGAATAGCTCGTAATCCGGTTGTGGGTCTAACTCCATGAGACAGACTCCAAGTAGATGAGTTTTAAATCTCCTTAGAATTAAGAAGGGTTTGGCAACCAAATTAATTGTTTTGGAAAAATCCTGCTTTATGGATCATGAAGAGGATAAAAAGGGAAAAAACATGTCATCTGTAGTGGTTAGTCAGATGTTCTTTTGGAGTTACAACGATTTCCTCTCTAATTCCTCTTCTTGTTGACATTCCCGTTAAAAGAATAATGAGCACGATGTTCGTTGCCTCAGCGCTGCTCATCCCTGTGTACATTACGAAATCTTTGCATTAAGCCACCCAAATGGATTGGATCATACTGCGAGGCAGACACTGAAAAAACAACTGCACTCAGCTGTGAGCAGGCATAAAAGCCACGTATAAACTGATACAAGCGGCGATAATCGCCGGGACCCTGTACTGGAGTTTGTTTGAAAGCAGCGCCGGCGCCCAGGCAGCCCAGAGAGTGCCTCGCTCTGCTTTAGCAGGGCTGAATTATTTTCAGTCTCTGGGTTGTTAATATTGATGCAGTTACCCTTTTACCAGGGAGGTTGTGATGCTTTGGAAAAATGTGTCCTATGCATTATTAACGCCATGTTTAAATAATGAGAGACAATTAAACGATCGCTGGGTGATAGTTTCCCAAGTGTATTCCTGTTTTATGTATTTTGTAGATCTATACTGTGTTCTCACAGAGGCTGCATTACTTAATTGTCCCATTCTTTTACAGTATTTTGATAAAAGTAGGTGTGCAAATAAAAGTATTATTATTTCACAGGTGGCATAAAAGCAGCTTCATTAAGGAGCTTGGTACTAATAGTCCTTTAATTCAGAAAGCCAGGAGATGATTCTTCACATGGTACATTAAACAGAGAAACATGCCAATTTTGACTTGCTTTCTATGCTGCTAAACTACCCCACATTCATTTGCTTCAGCTTTAAGCCCTTCCATTCTCGTATTCTCTAGCCCTGGTTACAGAATTGCAGCTTGCTTTTCACCTATCCCCTAACAGTTTAACATGGATGTCTGGGTCCAGCCCATTGTTCCAATTGTATATAGTTTAAAAAGCTCTGCAGTATTTTACTCTTTCCATTATATCTTGGCTTCCCTGAGCGCTCTGCTCGCTGCATTTTGCTTGTACTGGCTCTGTTTTCTAAACCCATTTATGGCTTTTTTTTCTGTACACACTTGTTCATTGGGGAGCTTAAATTGACTTCTCTCCATTCTGTTTCCTTAACTAAAAATGCACCATTAAGGTTGATTGAAGTCTTTTGAAAACACTTCATAAAAAATGAAAGGCCACAAGAAATTAGGCTACCAGTGTTTGCAAATACCTGTTTTCAGCCAAATTGGTGGGAAGGAATAAGAACTGAAATTTAAAAATGCTACTGATATGTATTTGGTTGCTGGTTATTTTTAAAAGAATTAAAAAAACGTGTATAAAACATTTTGAGGAATAAAATACTGAGGCTTTAACAAAATGTGCCAGGCAATATCTTGTTGTAGAAAGCTTTTTCCCCCAAAAAACATCAGGCACAGTTCTGAGGATAGAAAATATCAGAATGAATAGAAGAATTTGGTTCAGATATTTTCATGATTTTCCATTGTAAAAAATATTTTTTACTCTCAACTGTTTCTCTTCAGAGAGTACTGAAAACTCTTTAAATGTAAAGTTTGAACCACAGAATAACAAATTTATCAGGAATGGGGGGAGTTATTAATACAATTCTTTACAAATGGGGAAAAAAGTTTAATTAAAGCAGTGAAACTTTGAGTGCCTTTCAGAATAAAAACATCTGTGCAGAGGTTGAGGATATTAGATATGTTTTACATTATGTACACGTATCCTTAATGAACAAAACAGCCTCATTTCCCAAATCCCCCACCAGGAATCAGGGAAGTCATTCTGAGCAGTGTGCTGAATTGTCAAGGAAACTTTTATGGACATATGGAAATGCATCTGCTTTAAAAAGAGAAATATCAAGAGGGATTTGCACAAAGTTAAAAGCAAAGCAAGTGCTTTAGAATCAAAAGTGATTACATTGAAAATGGCAGCTTGCTTGTCAGAGCAGCTGAGGCGGCTCCTCACCAAACAAAATACTAATCGTTCCAGCTGTTTCCAGGCTCTCCTAATACTGATGCTTGTCATTAAAAAATATGTATTTTATAGAAATGGAGAAAGTTCTAAATGAAAAAATAATTTTATTTTGGTTTATTTTTAGTGGTATTTTTGAAACAGCTGCCAAGCATATTTTATTTACAAGATGTATTTCTTCTATGGCTTTTTTTCAGAAATATAGATATTCATCCTGACAGTCATCTCACTAAGTGGAGATATTTAAAATGCAGAAGACTTTTAGTATAAGACTTATGTTGCAGAATAGGAGCAAAAAAACTGCATAGGGTGAGTTTTAATGGACTTAAAAAAAATCTTAATATGGAAAAACCCCACACATTTTGAGCCCCAAAATCAAACTCAGGTTTGAATTCAGGATCAAACAAAGTTGTAAATGAAGCTGTTCGCAGGCTTTGCCTTTAATTATATGATGAATTTAAGACTTTTGTTCCTTTTTATTTTCTAAATGCACTGGAATCAGCCCACTGGGGCTCAGCTGCAGCAGTGTTTGAGGATGTGCATGAGCACAAACTGCAGACTCTATCCCCTGCTTTAAGAATTCTCCCCTTAATGGAGGAGGAGAGCGGTGAGATCAACAAGCAAAGTAGCTGAGTACAAGGAGGTCATGCAGCAGCACTGAATTCTGCTGCAGAGCTACAAGGAAACCCTGTCAGCTTCCATCCCATTAAACGAGCCAGGAGCTATGTGTTGGACTCGCTGGGACTACCAGCAAACCCCTCCCAAGCTGTCTGCTGCCTCTTGCTCACATCCTCTATCAATTATTCAGTTCCTTTTATGCAAATAATGTTTCATGGAAGCAATAGAGATTCATAATGGGGAGAAGAGTAACATCCATTTAGGAGAATTAAATGGGTAGATGAAAAGCGTGACACTTTGCAGGCAAAAGCTGTTGAAATGGTGCAGTTCCAGGACTCTTTAAATGCATGCACAGACAGGGAGAGACAAAGTTTTGTTTGCTTTATTTTTTTTGACAATCAGCTCTATACAAGATTAAATAAGGTGGGAATAGACAGAGAGTGCAGCAGTCCTGGTTCTGCCCAGGGGACAGAGCAGCAAGGCCTCTGTTGCAGATCTGGCTGTGCTCTGCAGGCTCTAAGCTCTTATTTTGTGTCTTACAGGGAATTTGTGCAGCAAACCTGGATGCCAATGGTCTGTGCTAAAGAGAGGCTTCACGGAGTCAGGAGTCACAAAAACCAAGGGCCATTTCTGTGTTCTTTTATCAGGCAAAACATTGGTTTCAATGCATTTATGGGGTCAAAACTCTGCTGTAGCCTCATTACACTTCACAGAGCCAAACTCAGTCTTGCTTCCTTCTGAGATTCTTCCCACAGAAGAGATTGGTGAGTAAATGCAGACAATCCTGGGTGCATCCAGCCAAAGAACTGATTGCGCCTCTGCTGCAAGCCTTTAAATCCTTGTCTGGGATTTTACTTGAAGCTTTATCTCTTTTCCTGTCACTCAGCTCATGGTGGCTTTGGTGCTGAAATGTCTGTTGGCTGTTTGGCCACTCATGTCTGGGTTTGGAAGTGATGGTACCCCACTAATGCCTCCACACTGCAAAGGCTGTGGTGGAGCTGCTTGTCCTGAGCACAAACACATCAGTGGTGAGAACACATCCTTCATGCTCTGTGCTCCAACATCAATTACAGAATCTTATAATAATATTGAATTTAATACCAGAAAACCAGTATTTGATAAGGCAGAAAGACAGAAATAAAGTCAGAGCCTCAAGGCTTCTGTCTGTGTCCTGTTGCAACCCCTTTGCCAGTCTGCTACACTTTGTGAGCAGGGAGTGTGAATCAAAAGCAAACAAAAATATTATGAAAACAGAGAATCATAGAATTATTTAGGATGAAAAGACCTTTAAGACCATCGTGTCCAGCCATTAACCCAGCTCTGTCAATCCCACTATGCCCTTTCTTTCGATCTTTCAACTTCATCTGGGAGACAAAAGCCAAGCTCTAAGAAAGTTCTCACATCTTCTGAATTTCCTGGAACACACATACAAGATCCAGTGTTGTAGCTGTGTTTTCTAGACAAAAAGACATCTCTTTTAAAAGCTTTGTAAGGCAAGTGCCCTGCACATTTATGGAGCTTCAGCATTTAACTATCTTTAATGACACTGTTTTTCAGAAAGGAAATTTTTTGCTAAACCAAGAGAGACAGAAAGTGTGGTTTAATGGAGTGCAGTTAGCCTCCAAAATTGAAACACGCTTCCATTATAAAATTCTGCATTTAAAGGAGCCCTGGCCATAGGCAGAGATGGCAAATTGAAAGAGTATTATGCACAATAGGAAAGATCAAGAGAATGAAAGCATAGATAAATTCAGAGAATCAAAAAGAAGCCAAGCTACAGGGGGGTACAGGTGTATTTCTGATTTTGTGTTTACCACACTGTGCTTTTGCAGCCCAAAGAGATGGAAGTTCTTCCCCTGTAACAGGCAGTGCTCTCCCTCTCAGGAGGAGGCAGCAGGGCATTGAAAGTCCAAACCCACGGGAAACTTTGGCTGCTTTAGGATAATTCTACTTAGGAGGACATGAGGGTCTTTCTGTAGGGTTCAGAATTACACAGAGCAAAACGCTGCTCTGAGCCATCCCTGCAGAGAACTGAACTCAGCCCTTTCCTCTCCCCCCTATCCCTCTTAAGGCCAATTGTTATTCCTTAATTTAAATCTGGTTGTTACCCTAAAATCCAGTTGTTACCAGTGTTGGGCTGGAACTGCCCTTGTAGAGAGATCAGTCACCCAAAGCCAATGTCACCAAATGCTGCACGAGCAGTTCTTCTTTTCCCTCCGCACAGTACTTTCACCACCAGTTCACTCATAAAGGACTCTTGTTTTGTGTTGTTTCTCTGCTTACTTCAGCTGCTTTTGTGTTTCTCTCTCCTTCAGGCTCCCTTTAGAGGTACAAACTGTGTTCCCACCCTTCTGGCTCAGAGAACACCTGAAAACTGCAGCCAGGTGGCAGCCAGGCAGTGACCAGCGTGGTTCAAGTTCTCTGTACCCAAACCAACCCAAAATTTAAAGAACGGGACCTAAATCTTCGATTTATCCTGGTGCAAATCTGCCACAAGCCGGCTGAAGGGGGTCAGCCCTCGTTTCCCAGGGCACTCCGGGGAAGTGTTGGTGTCCCTGATGTGGAAATTCAGCGGTGCAACAAAGACACCTCGTGGCTGCCCTGCAAACCACACACAGACAAGAATTCGCCAGCCAGGAGTGGGATGTCTGCTCTGGTGGCAATCCTCACACCTATTCCCTGACAGCTGCTCAAAAGAATAAATAATACCCTTTTCAAATAATCTCGGAGATACGAGAAATTATACTTATCAATTAAGTATATTGTATTAATTGTGAAGAATAAATATTGCACTAATAGAAATTGTGATGTTGGCTTCTGAGTTAAACATGGGAACTCTAATTACTAGATTAAAAATCCCTTAAAAATTCTATCCAATAATTTAATTTGATCTGATACGCTGTGAAAAATTTATCAAGTCTAGAAGTAAGCTCTTATATTAGAGATTGTTCTCTAAAGTCCTCTAAGAAATTTTATTTCATAGTAACATGGTAAATTACCAGCATTTGCTTTTAAACTACTTACAATTTTATTAGAAATCAGCAGGTACATGTTTATAGTTTTGTGTACCGGTATGTATTTTAAACTACTATATAGTCCTACACACAGTATTCCAAACCCTGCATTTTAAAAAATATAATATGAAAAGTGAAATATATTTTTAAAAAATAGATGGAATAATAATAAAGTCCATAATTATACTCAGATGTAGTTTCATTTTATCCCTAGAGTCAGTTCACACACACATATATGTGAGAAAGGCTCTACAGGTACAGTAAGCCCGTTTATTCTAACAAAGTGGCAATTTTTAAAAATTAAACTATTTCTGAAAAGCAAAACAAAATCTTGCACAGTGAATGTACCAGCATAAAACCTCAAGCTGATGTGTACTCATGTTTCATTTCCTTCCTCATCTTTGCATGAAAATTCATTGTATCATAACCAGGTCAGTAAAAAAGAAGAGTAATTCAGTCAGATCATGAAGCTCTTGGAAAATAGACCAACCCACTATGTAGTAAATTTGGAGAGATCAGATCCTACCTCTGTTTTTTCCAGTGCAAATCTGGAGAAATCATATTAAATCAGATTTACTTTCAAACTGAATTCTTAGATTTTATTGCTGATTTCTACCAAGGTGAGTGAAAACAGAACAAACCAAAGGAGTCTCTGAGTCCCACAGGTATTCTGCATATGTATAAATGGTTGCTTCACTGAATTAAATAATTTCTTTACATAATTGATATTTCGTATTCATTATACATTCCCGATCACTGTATTAAAATGAAAGTACAAATGCCCAAACTCTCCCTTTGGTAACACCACTTAAGTCTGTGGAGCAATGCTCAGAATAATTTTTTTTCCCAGAATTCCTGTCATTTTTGCAGTTCTTTGGACCCTTAGGTTTGATTTAGGTGGGGAGGCTAAAAGCACAGAGACTTTGTTTTAAAAAATATCTATTAATTTAGAGAAGTAATAATTATAATAATACTTATTTAATATATTAGTAAAGTCCCATTCAGTCCTATCGTGTACCCCCATGACAATAACTTTCGTATGTTCCCTTCACGGATGAAAGCAGGAATTAATTCCTTAACTTGGAGTTCTACTGCTGATACAGACAAGCCAGGCTTTCAGCACATCCCTCTACAAGCATCTTTAGACCTTTATTTTTTTTAGAAAGAAGAGATTGTTTACAAAGAGGATGAAATACTCAATTTGCTTCCCTAAAACAGGTGGTTCAGGACAAAAAGCAGAGGAATGTGCCATGAGGGGTTCCTGAGCATCCTGCTGCATCTTTTAGCTCCAACTTGTTGGTTTCTCTGGTTAATAAGAAAGATTTTAGCCCTGTTCCAGTTGTGAGACCATGAAACCAGCACTGTACCGGGGCACACGTGTCCCAGGAGGGGACCTGAAGGAACCCCTAAGATAATAACAAATGGTCTCATTTCCCTCTCATCTACAGGCAGCTGGTGGATGGGGACTCACTCCAAACCTTCTGCCTGGTGCCATCACAGGATAAAATCCCAACAGCCTTAAAAGACAGGTGTTTGCATTTGAATCCAAACTATCCTTTAAAAAATCCTCTTTTTGGGCTAGAATTTCCCCTCTATTAAAATATAATTTACAACTAAAATGTTTAAAACTGAACAAAACGAAGCCTGGAAGTTCTTAATATTCAGAAATGCAGACAAATGTGATGCTCCCTTTTATGCTGGGGACTGTAGTGGAGACTCCAGTGGTAAAACAAAGTTGTTTTGCTTATTGAGCAAGGATCCAGACTCCTTCTTTTGCACATTAAACAGTGCACGCCTTTTTATATTAAAGAGCTCATTACCATCTCTCTAACAGAAAGGCAAAATTCAAGTATTTGTTACTTTTTGAAGTACAGTGAGGTGCAATTGTGTCTTTTAAGAGCTTTGCCTTCCTATGTGGGTTGTTTCTTTTGATCACAGCAAAGGAGAACACACTTTATACTTTCAAGGGGAATCTATATATTATACATAGAATTCACTTGCTTTAATTATCTTGCAATTAATTTAAGTTGCTAATTAAAAGTCATGCACAAGTGTTGTGATTAATTAGGTGGCACACAAACTTTTTACTGAGGAAAAAAATCAGTAAACTACACCAAAGAATAAGGGAGAAATGAATGGGTTCATACAGTTTTTGGGGATGGAATGCAACAATAAATTTAGCTAAAATGATTATTTTAGTCTTCCTGCTTTGATGCATCAGTGAATCTTCCTTGAAGTTTAAAAAATAAGGATGATTAAGGACAGATCCAGTAAACAGAACCAATGAACAATGGTGACTAACAGCATTCTTGGTTAGTTTTTGTTTAAGGGTTGTGTGCAGGATTTCTCACTTTTAAAATAAATTTTAAAATAATTTTTAAATAGGAATTAATAAGTAAATATCAGTAACAACTGTACAATACTAAAAGATGATACAAATATCAAGTCAGTTAATAGATTTAGGGAAGATAATACTTCAGAGAAATCAAACCACAGTAAGGTAAGATTTAGGCTGTCAAGACACCTGATTAACTTTATTTCTGCCTAAAAAGATGCCATGAGGGGAAAGATTTAAAAAAAAGTCTCCATTGTCCTAAACTATCACTTCATGTGGTCTGGGATGATGTGACTGGTGTTGCTTAATCAAAGGCAAAGATTTTGTTGGTATATTTTTACTGTGTAAGTGCCTTTGTGGTGTTCTTCTCATTTTAGCTTGTTGGATATAACAAAAAACACTGTTAAACTGGAAACACCCAGACACCAAGCAAGGAGTAGTAAAGTTACAACAGGCTGAGAGATATGGGAAGAGATCAAAGAGCACATGGGGCATGTGAGGAAATGCAAACAAAACTCCTGACAGAGGATGCAGCTCATCTACATTACTGAAAAATGCAAGGTCTCCATGAGTTGAATTTTTTTTTTTTTTAGCTGTGTGAGGATCAATTTGCAACACAGGGGAAAATTCATAATGCTGCTTTAGGCCTGAAATGCCCATAATAATTTTAAATATCTGAGAGAAGGGCCTGTGCAGTGAAGGTCAAATGCAGCCCTGTGAAGGGGTCAAGGCCAGGGGGAATTCAGCTCTCTATAAATCAGTCATGCTGAGAAATGTCACTTCCTCTGACCACTGCTTTCTCATCTGCCATGTCTGAGTCAGCACGGCCCTGCTCTGTTTAAATGAGGTTTATTTAAAGTGCTTCCTCTCCCGAGGTTTGGCGGCATCAGTGATGTTCCTGTGGAAACCACTCCCATCACCACCGTGCTTATGTAAATACCAGCTGAAGGTGGCTGTGGAGAAACAGCTTCAGGAACAAACCCTTAACCATCACTTTTTAATTGGCAAACATGAGATACAATTTAAAAATGTATAGCAAAGAAAACTCACAGCTTATACTGTGGTGTATCAATAGAATTATATATTTATAATTATATATTATTATAATATATATTATATATAATTATATTATATAATATGTATTATATATTATATACTATATACTATATATTATATATTTATATTATATATTTATATATTATAATGATATATTACATATTATAATTATATATGAAATATACTTAAGAAAAATGTTTGTTTGGGACTAACTTGACATGAAAAGCAATTTTGCAGACTGAATGCAGAAGGAATTACCTCACTGGCTTACACATCTTATTAATATAAATGCTAATAATCAAGATGGAAATTTAAAAGTCTGAGTTCCAGGTTTGTTCACATCCCTACTGTGCAGAAACATTTGACATGATGAGACGTGCTTGTGTAACATTCAATCACGTGCTGGTTTCAACCTCTGTCAGTCAGTAATAGAAAGATACTGTTGTTTTTATAAAAATTATTATTAATTATATTCTTTAATATAGTATTTTTAATATTAAAATGTTAACTATAAATACTT
The DNA here is from genome assembly GCA_025920805.1 of Petroica traversi. NCBI lineage: Eukaryota > Metazoa > Chordata > Aves > Passeriformes > Petroicidae > Petroica > Petroica traversi. Next base: position 2,725,062 of record JAHLSL010000007.1, on the reverse strand, counting down.
AACCACAGTAACAGCTCTACCCTTGCATTTCTGCTCCCACGTTTAACATTTTTAATTGCTAAGCAAAACAAGACTTCATGCAACAGAAAACAAGCAAACAAAAAAGCAAAGTCTTGAGTTAGGGATAGAAAAGGATTAAGCATGGATTTCAGAGATGCCAGCTTATTTCAGTTAAAAAACTGGCTCCATTTTATAGTACAATCATTGTTCTAATTGCAGAATTTTAATTGTTGTCTAAATACTTTCTTAAATGCATTGCAAGTTCTATCAGAAGAATGAGAGTAAATGCATTTTTGGTGGATCTGGAAAATAAGATAAAGAAAATTAAGGATAAAGAAAAGTAATGTTTGAAGAGAAATGCTTTGACTGCTTGCCCATCCAAAAAACCTGAAATGAAAAGAAACCAGAATGTTTGGGGCTGTAAGAGTCTCACCTGCCTGCATTTTCTGTGTGGGTCTGGTTCAGTGGGCTGGTTGGAGTTGCAGCACTGTGATGCATCAAATGGTTTAGAAGATCAGTTGCTGCTCTTTGGCTTGCCCAAGAGCTCTTTCCACATGGATGCTTCAAAGATTATTTGTTGTAATTCCCGGTTCTTAGTCTTATCTGTAACACAAAATGCACATGGATGTTCTCCCTGCGTGGCCTCTCCAGCTGCCAGTCAAAGTACTGCACTCATTCTTATTTTTTTCTTCATTTTCCTCATTAGAACAATTTTACATAATTTCTTTTCTGTTCCTAGCATAGTTAAAACTTCAATTTACAGTCTGAAATTGGTCAATAAATTGAAAGGGAAAAAAACTCCAAAACTCCAAAGCTTTTTAAAGCCCTGAAAGGCTAATTTTTCTATCTGAAGATCCATCCAAGGGTGAAGAAATGAGAGAGAGAGATACATTTCTCCAGAAAACACTATTTCCAGCTCGGGGAAGGTTGTGTAAAAGTTACAGATTTGCAAAACACCCAGGAAAGATAAAACTGTATCCGTTACAAATGCTTTGTATGACCATGCAATATGTAGCATGAATGAATATTAAGTATTCAGAACACCACAGAATCCTAGAATGGTTTGGGTTGGAAGGATTATCTTCCAGGAACACCTTCCACTATCCCAGGTTGCTCCAAGCCCTGTCCCACCTGGGCTGGAAAACTTCCAGGAATGGGAATGTGTAATGAAGAAGAGTGAAACTGTGTTAAGTATGCAGGAATCTGTCATGCTGTTTATTTATGTTTGCTTTCATTTGAGTTATTGAGAAGTTGCTCTTGATGTTCATGACCAAATATAAGAGCCAAATAAATGGTAAATGTTTGCATTCACGTTCCCATTTGTTGTTCTGAGAGGATCATGTCTTGTAAAATTTGCTGGCATTCCAGGAAATCCAGAGTCCTCTGGTGAATTTGCAGCTGAGAAACTCTTCATAAGAAAAGAAAAAACCTCTCCCAGACAATAAAGATTCTGTATCATTGTCTTTATGATAGAAATGTCTTTTTGGTTTTGCAGTAGTATCAACAGTAAAGATCAGCTTCTTAGGAGTAAAGAACTGTAAATCATCTCAAATTCAGCAGTGACAACATTAAAAGAGATTTAATCAAGAGCATGAAACAAGAAAGTATTATTATGTACAGAGTGTGCTGGTGTCTACCTAAACCAGTACTAAATAAAGTGCCAGCCTACTTTCTGCTGGGAAAATCTCTTTTGAAGCTTAAGATCAAAAGCACTTTTTAAGCTTAAGCAACACCATACGGTTTCAATTCTTGCTTTCGAACAAGCACTTTTAAAAGCACAACTAAAATGCAACTGACAAACTCAGAAAATCTTTTGTGTTGTTCCACTTGGATGATCTAATGAGAAAATGGCTCAGTTCTGTTGTGGCTAATGAGGTATAACATCTTCAGTGAACCTGAATATAAACCAGATATTTCTCTGAAGATATGGTCTGAACATGCTTTCATTGCTTCGCTCATTCATTCTGCCATGTTTTTATTTAAGTGATGTCCGATGAATAAAAGCACGGCTCAGTTTTGAAATAGAACATTTACACGTGAAATGACTCAATTCCAAAAGTGCTTTGAACTCTGTACACAAGCATTGTGGCTTCAAGTGGGAAAATGTGTTTCCCTAACTTCTGAAGGCCTCGAGTCTGCAAACAGAGATGTTCATGCAGCCAGACAGGGATCTGTGCTAACACATTTTTGACAGATGAAGTTCTGAGACACAACCTCAGTGTAGTTGGATTTTAACCCACCTGGTTTCAGCAGCAACCTACAATCGAGGTTTGGCAAAGCAGAGAAATGGTATAAAATCCCAGCATTTGTTCTGGTAGGACCTAGAAAGTAATATCCTGCTACGGGGCTTTATTTATACAGTAAAATATTTATGGCAAGAAATTTGTACAAGGATGCAATAAAGACATAGGTGTGGGAAGCAAAGGAGTGATATTCAGTCCATCAAGTAGCATTTGTAGCTCAGCAGAAGTTTAGATGGTGTTGAGCATGGTGACAGCTCAACCTGGCAGTAAAACATTTAAGGAGACAACTGGGGTAGAATATCCTTGTGCTGTAGGAGTCCACTGATAGAACTTCTTATCATAGAACCATGGAATCCAGTAATGGTTGGGGTTGAAAGGAACATTAAAGATCATCTTGTTCCAGCCCCTCTAATGGGCAGGGACACCTTCCACTGGGCCAGGTTACTCCAAGCCCTGTCCAACCTGATCCTGACCATTTCCAGGGATGGGGCAGCCACAGATCCTCTGGGCACCCTGTGCCAGGACCTCCCCATCCTCACAATCAAGAATTCCTTTCTCATACCCACTCTAAACCTACCCTCTTTCAGCTTTATATCTATGGATACTGTAACGGTGGTTCAAGCCCAGAGAGCTACGTACCCTCTGAGGAATTTGTGGGGGCCTAGAAAGTGAGGCACCTCTGAAGTAGAGTTCGGTTTGGCCTTGGAAAGGGAGTTGAACTCCCCCCCTCCCGTCCCTCAGTTAACAATGGTATCTTGTGTCTCCCTCTCTCCTCCCTTACTCCTTCCCGACCAGGCCCTGACCCTCTGATCCTTCCCTGTTCCTCCCCTGTACCGTTATGAGATAAGTTGTAACCCTCAGAATAAAAGTCTGAAATTTGGGCGCTCCAGGGTCTTCTTGCCCCTGAACCCAAGCAGAGCAGACCATGCTGTCTTGTGTCTGATTTTTGGTTCCAGGCAAGAGAACACTCTCTCTCAGCAGCTCTCTGGCTTTTAGGACAGCAGCCACCATCCCAGGGCAGCCCGGCTCGCGGCAAGGGGAAAAGAAATCCTCAGCTGAAGTTGACTTAACAAAAAGGAAACTTTCAGAACAAGCTGCCGAGCCGCCGGCCGTCCCTGTGCTCAGCTGTCCGGCCCTTGCCACCGGCCACAGGATACAGGTACAGATAAATCAGCTTTATCAGTAAGAAAAGAGGCGTGAGGAAAAGCTGAACAGGTTGATGAGGATGTGGAAATAAAACTGATGGTACTGATGCTTCTCATCATCCTTAAAACTTATGTTTCATGTCTGTAAAAGAACTGTTTCTGTGCTTCATAAATGCAAAACTGAGATAAAAGGAGAGAATTGGCTTGCAGGACACAAAGTGGGAACAGACTGTGCATCTCCTCATTACTCTGTGGATCCTTCTGGGTAAACCAACGTTAAAATGAGTACTGCAGACTTCTGAACTGGTAGGAAGGAATTCCACTCATCAAACAAATCTCCAGAGAAGTTCCATGCTGTGGGACAGAAAATGCAGGTCTGCTGTGGGACAATGAGTGTTTCAGTGAGTGGGGTCCTAGTGACAAGCAGGACTAGAGAGACAATGACCCTTCTGTTCACAGGAGACATGTGCTGGGCTGCTCCGCTCTAGCTCTTTAGGAAACCTGGTAGTGAATCCTAAAATCTCTGTTGCAGTGAATTTGTACTGTAAAATGAGATGAGGCACAGCCAATGAATGCAGACAGCCTGGTAGATGGGCGAACACATGAAGATAATGAGCGATGAAATTGGCCAGTGTGACAGACACTGATGTCAGCAGATGCCCAACTGTTGGGAAGCTTGAGGTTCACAGTCAGTGAGAATTTCAGGGCAGGGTCTGGAGGAGAACCAAGGTCCAGGCAGCCCCTTGTCACCAAAAGGGGCAGCAAAGGTTGAAATATGGCAAAAAGGGGTGTTGATGACCTGTAGCAGGGGTGAGCTCGTGGGACCCAATTGCATCTCAAGGCATGAGGTAGGACAAAAGTTCGCTCTCAACAAGAAGGATGGAGAAAGGCAGGACTAAACCCCAATGACAGAGACAAGTACTTTGATGAGGAGGAACAGTGAGAGCTGGCTCAAACCAACAATAAATGCAATCAAAGCAATAAATGAAGATTATTATCTGTCTTAAAGTATTTCCAGTGGAAAAATTGGACAAGATAACATCTTTCAAGATAAGGCAATAGGTTCTTGCATTATCTAATGAAAGTTGTAAATAATTGTGTAGGTGACTATCATCAAGAAGATAAACTGGAGTCCCAATTAATGAAGAAAGATGGATGGGGAATATTTAAAGGTGAGTATTGCACCTTAAAATTACAGTTTCAAACATTCATGCAGACCTGCTGTTAAATTGCATTATGTGGTAACATTATGAGGCAAGAGAGTAAGTTTCCTCTGAAACTTTTATGAAAAACATCAGATACAGATAGCCCTGTGAGAATGTGGGTACTTCTGCTCCTTCTGTTCCTGTTCCATGTGGATGTAGTTGCATGACATTGTGTTGTGGTTTAAAGCCAGCCAGAAACTAAGTTGCCACCACTCATCTCCTCACCCCATTCCCAGTAGAAATAGGGAAAAAAGGTAAAACTTGTGGGTTGAGATAAGAACACTTTAAAAATTCAAATTTAAAAAATTATAATAATGTAATAATTCTAATGACAAAGGGGACAACAAAGAGCAAAAATGAAACCTCAAAAATAAACCTACATATTTTCTTTTTTCCAACTTTACACACCTTTAGGTTGCTATAGAAATTTTATCTAGAGGGGGAAAATATATTTAGTGCTATGATAACTGCATTAGGCACCCTTTATAGATTGCATGAACATTGTCCCTGGTATCTGAATAACATTTATTTCACTTGTTCAAGGGGCTTTTAGGCAGTTCCCACCCTTTCTTCTGCATTTTCTGGCTGTCAAAACACAAGCAATTATCAATAGTTCTACCTAAGAAAAGCCACTCATAAGCTTTCTGAATTGCTTGGATGTTGTTTTGAAGCACTTCGGTGAGAGTGGACAACAATGTGTTTGATTTCCTCTATCTGCCATCTCTACTTAAAACAAAATATCTTCCTAAATCAGATCTGAGCATCTTGAGAAGCAAGGCTTGGGTCAATCATTATGATTGGTATTGCTTATACATGTGATTGTGAAGAATACATATGGATGACTGCAGTTTGATTAATCACTGGCACAAATTTTGTAGGAATTACATCTCTGTAGTAAAAAAGAGATGTTTGAAAAATTAAACAAACCTATTACTTGGAGTTGTAAATATTACATATATCTACTCCCACTCTGTGGAGGATAGGTTAAGTCTTCTGCATCCAGGTCATGAAAATCAAACAAATAAATAAACAAACCTGTTCTTCTGTTCATGGAAGTCTGAGGACATGAAAAGAAAAGAAAAGAAAAAAAAAGCTGTAAACTTCTGCTTAATTTAGTAAAATACTTATAGAGCCATAGAATATTTTGGGTTGGAAGGGACCTATTTGGTGATTTCTGTGTGCATTCTCACAACAGTTGAATGACAATATAGAAAAATAAATCAACTTGCACTGTTCCACTCATGCTTGTAAAGCTTCCTTTCTGTTCTGTCTGACCTGTAATTAGGCAGCACAAGCTAATAGATTAATAAGAAAGAGAAGGGAAAACAAGAGTTCTCGTTTTACCTTTGCTTCTTCCTTATGACCCAGCTAATGCAACAATGGCCTTTGTAACCTCAGTTTCCACAAAACCACTAAACATTGGTGATTGCTGAGCAGGTAGAGGGCATGAGATGATTTCATTCATACATCACACACAAAACAATATCCAAAATGTGCGTTAACAGGCAATATTATTTTAAGATGTGTAAATGTGCACTATGTATACTTTACCACACAGGCTTATCTCAACAAGGCTGCAAAAATGAAGGGCTAATTCAGTTTCTGGAGAAAGTGTCAAGATGATCTGAGGAGCATTTAGCACATTTTTTTGTCCCTAGAAAATCTCATAATTGAGAAGGAAGGTAACAGTTGTTAAGAGGAGAGTATCCACATAGTGAGAAATTGAAAGTAGATAGAATAAATGGAAAAATAAAGAAATGGACAGTAACAAGTAAAAATAAAAAAAAAAAAAAAGATGGAAAGAGCAAATGCAGAAAAGTGGAGAGGGAGAAACAATTTGATTGCATATTTATAACAAAAGTAATCCTGAAAATATTACTGTACTATTATTAACTGAAGATGGTAGGAGCATCGATAAATGTGAAATGAAATGTAGATGTTCACTAAATACATCTGTGCTGCCTTTGTGGGGGAAAAATGTAAATATTATACATATCATACAGTAATAATCAAATTATTTCCATTCCAGTATTGACTTAAATGTTGTTAAGTAGCAGCTACCGAGCTGCTTTAGTCAGTGACTGAGTAAGTCACATTTGAAGAAGTTGGCTGAGAAACATCATGGAATATTTATGTTGACTCACACTAAATTTGGGAACATTAGCCAGGTTTCAGGGATATTTAAGAAAGGTACATTGCCTCATTATTTAAGAAAGGAAAGGGGAGGAAGCTGGAATGTATTTGAGTGAAAAAAAATTTTCCATCAAGAAGAGGGGCATCCCTACAGTTACTGAACCGTTATTTCAAGACCAGTCTGTGTAAGGAGTGTTCATCTCCCATGTACTCACAAAATGAGTACAGAAATCTGTGATTTTGTGATGAATGCCCAGACAGCCCAAATCTGTGTGTGCTTCTGTCAATGTTCCTTTTCCCCAGAAAATCTGAAAACAAATTCATGTTTTTCTACCCTCCAGATGCTGAGCACATAAAAAGAACGAATGCAAGAAGAGCTGGGTGAAGAATTGAGAAAGGTGCACACTACGAGTGGGATCTGTGGGGTTCTCTGTTGCTCTGCCTCGCTTCTGTAAAAATTGACCAATGTTTGGAGGGAGTTCAATGTGTAGAGGGAATTCAGTGTATGGAGGGAATTCTGTGTGGTGACTTTGCCAGAGTTGTCTGAGTTGATGGAGCCGAATTTGACGATGGATGTTGCCTTGTATGTACAGAAATGAGTAAATGAATCCTGACAGCTCCCGGAAGTTTCAGTCCTGAAAAAGTGCATGGATGAGAAATGCAAGCTGAAAGGTGATTTGAAAATGCTTTTTAGGACACAGGCAGATCCAGCGTTGATGGCAAAAAGAAGATGAAGGGAGTGCGGCCGCCGCCTTCAGAGGATGACGGAAAGAATTTCACTTCTGGAATGAGCAAAGGGAAGGAGGATTCATGGCAGGATGGAGGATTGCTCAGACTACACACAGTGCTGCAGAGGACTTTGGATGAATAATAAAAAAAAAGCTTTCTTTATGCTCATAAAAGGTGCAGTAATCTGAACTGACTGAACTCATTGATTCTAACAAGGGGTTGTGGCTGCCATCAGAACATTATACAGTGTAAGACAGCTGAGTTTTCACAGGTCAGGCTCAAGGGACTGAAACACTATCTCAATATATTTCTCACCATCTGAAAATATATTTCTAAAATTTTGTTGTGTGGTGTGTTACACATTTAAGAAGGAAAACAAAATATCAATGGTCAGCCTGATTGGAGATACATGGACACAATCTCCCAGATCAAACCAGCAGAGACAGGCAGGTGCTTCCCTTGCGAAGAATTAAATCCCTTGGAAAAAGGTGAAAAAAATTCAATTATGCCTGGCCCCCTGTGCAAAGAAGGCTCCAAAATACGGACGATGGCAGCCTGGTGTAGTTGGCTGGGTGAAGAAGTGGCCTAACAAGCTGCTCACAAAGAACTTAGCTAAGAAAAGACAACAAGGTGATGCCCCAGGTGCCATACGTGTGCAAAACAAATAAAACCACCAATGTATTGGGTTTCTTCAAGCTCAGAAGAAGTAAAAAAAGGGAGATCCAAGGCTGCTGACACTGAAGGCACCTCCTTCCTCCTCTCTGGACTACAGGACAGATGAAAGTATATTTTAAAAGCTGATGGCACTTTCTTCCTTTGACAGGTCCTTTGTTACCTGATTTGGGAGCTTTTGTCCTTGCAGTATTGATTCAATCTGACTGTAGCTCAGTCATAATCCATGTAAAAAGGGAAACACAGTTCATCAAACAGAATGTTCCTCTGCTAGCACATTAGCAGAACTGCAAGTTACACTTTCCTGATTTGGGAATTTGATCTTTAGAGAGATGATTGGTCCATTTAAGAAAGTTTGGTGCAATTCTCTGGTTTTGGATCAGATTACTGCAACAGTACTGAAAAATTGAAAGGTTGCAATCAGCTTGGTGATGAGTGATTGCTGTTGCTACAAGGCCCACAAACAACAGGGTATTAAAGGAGATTAATGACTATATTTTTAGTATCATCATTAGTTTCATTTAGTTTATCATTAGTATTATTACAAAAAAAGTATTATGTTAGGGATCCCCCTTGAGGTTAAGGAGGAAGATTAAACATGAAAGACATGAGATTGTTGTTCCATAAATTCACACTGCAGACGTTTCTAAATTGGCCTGCAAACACAAATTCCACAGCTTTGAAGAAGCAAAAAATGAACAAATATGAGAAGAAACAAATAATACCACATGTGTATTTTGCCATCTTGGTTGTGAAATGAGTTTCTTAGACAGGTTCTAACATTGGACAGCTGGCAGCAAGCTTCCTGCAAAGGTAAGGCAGTCAGGGGTCCTGTCAAAAATCAGTTTGTATGACTGGGACTCCCCATTTCCCATCCTACCATGGTATGTTAGCAGTCACTGCTCAACAGAGAAAAGATCACAGGGTCCCAATCAAAAAAATTTAGATTATATTGTCAGGGCCCAAATCATCCAGAATTGTATCCAGGTTGTCTGTAAGTTAATCACTTTAATAATCAATACCATTAGTCTGGCTTTAGTGATGAATAAAGAACATTTTTGGCCTGCATTATTTTATTTCCCTAAGTATTTATTGTACTCTCTTTGGATCTCTTCTCTCTGATACACACATGACATATGCCAAAGCATTAATTTTCCTGGCAATTTTTCCCTAATGCACACAGAATGAAATGCTACAGTTATCAGCAGAAATGTGTTTTCCTCTAGCAATTCTATATTCTAATAATAAATTGAACTGACAGAGCAGCTTTTAACCTTTCATACTGGGCAGATGAACATGATTTCAGCTGATGGATCAGAACAGGTTAGGATGACCTTGGATCTTCCTCCACTGAGTCTTGTGGCTTTTTGCTAGGCCACTTTCCAGAGGAAAGATTATGCTGTCTGTGTGTTCATCTGCTGGCCTTGCTGTTAATTTTTAAAACTATTGAGTTTTGGAACTTAAAAATCATCTAGTTCCAATCCCACAGTCATTTATGAAGTTTAGTGATCTGCAATAATCAAGAGTTGTGACACATAGAGCAGGTGGCAAAAAGCACATCAAAATTAGAAGTTTATTATGATAAATACCTAAGGAATAACAACAAAGAATCAGAGATTAGAACTGGTAGCTCTTGTAATTTTATTTATATCTTAGCATGTGTTGAAGAGATTCATTAGAGCTTAATAGGCAGGAAAAGTAGACAAGACAGCATCTTTTTGGATGTTTCCTGGGTGCCCCAATGGAATTCTGTTTCCTCTGTTGGCTTGTTGCTCACATTATTTAAGTTATGCTGTTCAAATGGTACTCAGTTGGCCTGACTATGGCTAGTACAAAATATTAAATTTAGTATTAAATGATAATTTTTAAAAAACCCCAACTTTTTAAAGAGTCTCAAAATGCCTCAAATTTTTGATGCTTAAATCTGCCAGTTCTGATTGAGCCATTTAAACAATGCTGAAATGCACTGATTCAAGGGGAATAAAGCACAGAGAGGGAGATTTGTCCCAGAGCTGGTTGGGCAAGAGGGATGAACGAGAGCCAGGAAATGGGCTGAGGCTTGGCTCTGCCACCAAAGACACATCCAAGCAGGAGCAGGGACTCACACACAGCTCCCCAGGGCTGGGAATGCCTCTGTTCCCACCCCTTCAGGGCACCTGAGACGGCAAAATTAACACAAGGGCTTGGTTTTGGCATCTGCCACAGGCCACCAAAATGTTTAAATCCTCAGGGAGGCAAAAAAAGAAGAAAGGAATTATGCCTCAGAGATGTCTCTGGGGAAAAATGCAGCATTTTATTCACTTGGTTAGGCTGGGACTGTGAAAAAAGTGAAGGCCCTGTGAGAACAAAATCTGTAACACAACCACGAGCTCTCTTCTGTTGCAAGAGCCTCAGAAATAACCAGGTGAGGAGCAGATTTTAAGCCTTTACCACTGCTAGAATGCTTTCTCAGGAATTCCAGGTGCTGCTGCCCACCTTGTGCCATGGGCAGAGTGAGATGTCAAGACTGACTAAGTTGGGAATGTGTTTTTGTACAATGTTTATACCTTCTCCGGGCTTTTTTAGCTGGTTCCTTCTCAGGTTGAAGAAATGCACTTGGTTTAAGCCCTCAGAAGTGATCATATGGTTATGATTCACATCAAAATATTTGGTTAAAATAATCAGACACTTTTAGTCTTGACATAGACTTAACTGGATCCAAAGCCTGGGACTCTCCTTGCTCAGTATTGGGGCTGTTGAGGGAGACCCAGTGTGCTCCAGGAATATTTCTTTATTTGTTAAAATGAAATGACCATCATAAAAGTCAGATGGATGGCAAAGTGATACCACAGTGATGCTGTGATTCAAATTAAGATATTGTCAACAGGCGCTAAAGCTTTACTGATAGCCCAGTAATCATGATCCAGGTTCTGTTCCCGTGTGCATCCCGTCCTGTCCTGTGGGCTCACCTCACACAGCAAGAATATTTCTGCTACTAAACATTCCTTATAAAGGAATTAGAGTTTAATTTCTCACCAGGTCATAAATACTATTTAAGGAAGTAAATTCGTTACAGGTGATGACAAGCTTTAGAAGTATTTTTAAGTCTAGAGGTGTCCTGCGTTGTGCTCAGGCTGCTCCCACTCAAACTCAGAACCTGGGCCAAAAGTAGATCAGAAATTACAATTTTGCCAGACATGCAGCCAAATTCTCTAATTCTCCGTGGCTGCCCTTAAAATGAGAAAAGTTCAACTGATGGAGTGCAAATAAAATATTGTCCCACTGCTAAACCATAAAAAGACTCCAAAGTGGGAATACACACTGAGTGAAATGGTGAAAAGCCAACAAAGGCTTTGGTGACTCCTTCTCAGTTATTTTAAGACTATTCCCTTACTTCTTCTTGGAATAAAAGTGGCCTGGGTAAGATGGGGAGTCAGAGGGAAGGGAACAGATGCTGCTGGCATGAAGGAAGTGGCAACTCTTCTATTATGAAAGAGCAGCAAGGGAAGAGAGGAGCCAAGCAGAGACAGGCAGCAGATCCTTAGGAAAAGGAGGAGACTTGCTCTTCTCTCGCTGCAAACACAGAATCACTGGAAAGGTGGCACCTTGATAAAATAGGAAGAGAATTGTTATTCACTTCTGTCTCCTCTTCCTTAACATTTCTTCTAAAATTTCTGGGGTTTTTTTTTCCCTCCAGGCTGCATTCTGGTGACGTCAGATTTCACAAAACAGAAAACATTTCCCAGAACAACAGACATAATGACATGAAGTCATGCATTTCATAAAATTCAAAGGACAAGCTGAGGTTTAGGTTGTGTCCTATTTTCAGAGACATTCCTTTTAAACCATTTTTCTTTGAAATTTCATGTCCTTTATAGGACAAAGGAAATACAATTAGGATTCAGCCCAATAATTATAATTCACATTGCGTAATAACTCGTAGGAAGAGAAATACCAGTCCTAGTTAGGTTAAATAAATGTAAATAACATCAGAATCAAGCCCAAATGGGAACACTAATTTTTAACTTTCATATTTGGTTTAGGTCATGGGCCAAGCAGAACAACAAAGGAACAATTACATAATGCATTCACTGTACTGAAAATATCACAAAAATATCTCACTTGTACCTGACTAAATATTGGTCTTAAACACTGTAAATATTGTGGGCTTTTTTTTCATTTCAGTAGTGTGAGGACTGACCTTTACTGTCAGTTCCATGTTCAAAGCTCCATCATCACGTTACAAATCATGAGACAGAACAAATCTTTCTGGTTTTCTTCTCTTCTTCCACAGTTATATTGAACATAGAAAAACAGATGCTATTTTCTGAGCTATATAAAATAAATAGCATTTAAAATCTGAAAGCTTTCTGATTTTTAATTAAAATATAAATGCAATACTGAGTGTAAGATAGGAGTTTGATTCGCAAATGAATAGCGATCAAGTCAGGAAATCATCTTTCTATAAAGCTGATCTTCTAGAAACTGAGTTAATTCCAGTTCCTTTACAGAGAGAGAGATGTTGCTCCCTGTTAGCATTGAAAAGTTTGGAGAGTGCATCAGAGTGAAGAAGTTGAAATGATTACTGAAGTAAACTCTGTTCTCTTGCAAAAAAAAAATTAGGGTAAAACAGAATCTATCACTCAGAGGATAAATATGATAGTGCTTTAATCTGGTTACTTATAACTCTATTTCTTATTCTTATTTGCTCAAAAGCTGTGGGTTTTAAAGGTGAAGATTTCCTCTGTGGTAATTGCATATTGCCCTTTGCAGCACTCACCCAATCCCAGGGGATGAAGAGCAGGTGAGAACCTGCTTTGAGTTTGGACTCATGGCTAAACAGCAGCGAGGCCCCTCTCACATCCCCTCTGACAAATAAACAAGCACCAATCTTTCAGAGAAGATTCAAGGAATATTTATTGTTATTGTTATTGTCTTGGAAAAAATGCACTTCAGCTGAGCAGAGATCATGTTTTGAGGAGAAAAAGCTCTGACACAGCCCAGAGTCAAAGATGAGTTTGGAGTACAAATGTTAATTTAACCTTAACTTTATGCTAACGAGTGTCTGCAAATGCACACAAATGCCAGAAGAAATGCATCCCTTTCTTGGCATTTCCATGGCCTGAATACTGAATCAGCTCCTGGGTAGGTGGCTTGATAGATGGGATTCATTGCCACAATTGTGGCCAAGGCAAACTTCTGCAATTATCACTTTCCCGAAGTGAGGGAGAAAAGGCACTCAGTGGTTCTAATTCTAGTTTGGGAGTGCAGACAGGATAACACAACAGTGATGTCACTGTAGTAACAGGCAGGCTGCATCTTGGTCTGGCAAATGAATATTCTAATTTATATTTAGTACATATTAATAAAAAATATGGTTTTTTATCTATATTATTATTGTGGGTTTATTGTTTCAAACAAATAATCCTTTGAGCAAAAAAAAAAAGAGCAATTACACTGTGAAATCTGACATTTGTAGCTGACAAATATTTAAAACCCATGAAATCCGAAATACAAGTAATTTCATAAAGACAGGAACCTGTGAAGCCATGTATCCTTTGGATTTGTATCATAAATGCTTCATTACCTTTAATATTTCCTTGCTTTTTTTTCAAATTTTGTTGAAATCTGACCAGTCCTAAGGCACTGCAGTGACAGAGTCACAAAACTAATTGGTGTCATGAAAACATCAGACAAATCTAGTTATTTCTCACCCTTCAAACTCCTGTCTGGGAATTACTCCCAGTAGCCAGAGCTCTTTGTGGAGCTTCCTAATTTGCCAAAATGCCACTGGGAAAGAACTCAGCAGAATTTCAGAGCTTCTTTCAAGGCTGCATGTGCCACCCCATGGCCATCTAGAGTATTTACAAACGGTGCTTTCTGTAGCAGGAATTATTCCAGCCATTCAGCACATATTTTACAAGATCTCTCCAAACTTTGAATTGCCATGCTTGAAGGACTTCCCTTTTTTTTTTCTTTGTCTTTCAGACTCTTGCCAATATTAAAGCAAGGGCCAGGTATCTTTATTTGACTGAGACCACACCTTAAACATTTCAGGAAATTCAAGCAGCATGAAAATACAACTATAAAGTAACATAAAATAGAACATAAAATGTATGATAAGGGATGGCATCAGGGATTGCAAAGAACAGTGAATAATAAAGCAATTTGTGGTGTCATTATTTCAGCAGAATGAGAGACAGGTGCAAGAAAATCAGGCCATTAGCTCTGTGGAACAGGAGCTTTTCCTTGTATGCTCATTTAGCATTTAACACGTGTAACACTGGTAGGAAGGACACAGTAATAGCAAAATGATGTTGTGTTCAAATGGATACAAATTAAAATTGTTTAAAAAAAGGCTCAGGAAACCACTGAGCCAGTCTGTTCCACAGGCAGTAAATACAGGTGCTGCAGATGTCCCTGTGGGTTCTTCCAAACCAGTCCTGCTCCAGTCCCCACAAACTCTAGTGGGGACACTGGTGAGAAGTGAGGGTAAAGAGACAATTTGCAACAAAAACAGAAAGGGCAAGGTAGGGGAAAGAAAATAATGAGGAGAAAAAGACAAGAATAGACGTTCTGACTGTTTAAAGTTTATACATAATATAGCGTTTACTAAGGACAATAGGCTGAGATTAACACAAAATCCATAATACTGTTTTTCACTGTCACCATGAGATCACTTGTTAGACTTTTTGTTTTTCCCTTGCCTCTTTATAGTCAGTAAGAGGAGTCTTCATGTTCAGTATTACAACAAAAAAATATCCCCAAAACAAAACCCAACCAAGTTATTTTCCTCAGGTCACCTTCCACTAGACCAGGTTGCTCCAAGCCCCATCCAAGCTGGGCTGGAACACTGCCAGGGATAGAACACCCAAAACTTCTCTGGGAAAGCTGTGCCAGGGCCTCACCACCCCAAATCCCCAGCCAAGCAAAAGGAAAAGCCCTAAAAAGGTTCTGCAATATAATTATGCCATTAACTGAAATACAGCATCTCAGAATGGGAACGCTCTGAGTCCCAGGGAATTTGTTTTGATCTTGTCAGCTGAAATGTTCTGAGCTCAGAACCTGCTGACCCTCAGGGAGATACGATTTTGCTTTTGAGATTGAAAAGGTCCTTTTGCTCCCCTCGAGCTCTCAGCTTACATATAAAGTAAACATTCACATCTTTATAGTGAATGCACTTAAAAAAGATGAAAAGCACCGACTTTACTAAAATTGTAACAACACAGTCACAAATATCAAACATGCAAAGGAAGAAATCGATTCAGCAGCTCTGTCTCAGAAGTACAAGTGGCCAAGTGGGTGTCCCCAGACCACTGGTGACCCAGCTCTGTGAGCTTCTCAGGGCCTGCACGGATAAAATCTGCCTTTTGACTGTCCTGACATCCTATGATGCAATGAAATACAATATCTGGGTGGGATTTGATTGATTTCTGAAGTCCAAGAGCTGCATAAACACCAACCACAGGGACTTCAGGGCCTTCAAGCCACCTCTATCTGGGTAAACTTCATAATAATCTTCAGTTACTTGCTCCTTTGCAAAATGTTTCTGTTCTTATAATCATAAAGCTAAGCAGGACAATGCTACATTAATTACCTTGCAGAACTCAGGCACTTCTTTGCTACACTGAAAACTTTTTACAGAAATACTCGAAACTTCTTAAATTTCAGCCTCAGAAATCCATTGGGCAGTCTAAATATGCATTTTATTTTCATTCCCATGATACTGTTTTCTCTGAAGTCTCTGGTAGAGAATAATGATTGAATTATACAACATAAACTCAATCCATGTGCAGAAACGCATACAGAGAAGAAGTTAATAGCATTTTTTCTTCTTTTGCACTGATTTTTTTTCAATTCTTTCTGCATGATTTTCTTCTTTTTCCTACTCAGAAAAAAGAATTACAAGCATTACCTCTAGCCTGTTTCATTTCATTATAACTTTGCTCTCTTGAGTGGAGCCAAATAAATTTACTTAATTTTATTCAAGGACTGCATTCCAAGTTAAGCACCAAATACCAATATCTAATCATACAGTGTTCCTTTTCTCTTTTCACAGTGTCATATTTTCAATCTGTTTAAATAATTCTAAACCAATCCTGGTTTGCAAATAGCTGCAATAGTTTTTACAGTCAAACTTGAGAAAAAACTCCCATACTTCCATCTGGTTCTATAAGATTCCTTATAGAATTTGTGGTAACCAGTCACCTTAAAAAGAGAACCATCCTGGAAAAGCAGCAGGTTCCCCAGTTTCAATCAATGGAAAGTTTTCTTAAAAAAAAAAATGAGCTGAGAAAGCCAAAATAATTACTGCAGCTATTAAAAATGTTCTTTCTCAAAAACGACTACGTGCTAAGATTACTCATCCAAAACCCTTTGGTTTGGCTTTCATCCCTACAAGGCTGATTTATTAATTTCTCCTTGCCAGAGCAAAAAGATCCTTGGCTCCAGAGAGACAGTAGCATTAAAAGCAAGCAGAATTCTATTTATAAACAAGCTCAGATGCAAGCTGTAAGTACAGCAGTACCTGCAGCTCCAACAAACATCCCTGGGCAGAGGAAGAAGGCACACCTGAGGAGGACAAGCTTGGAGAATTCAAGCAGAAAACAGTCCTTGAAATACTGCCAGTCTAAATTTGAATCTCCCCTCAACTGAGCTTCAAGGTTGTTCATACAAAGGTTATGTAAGTGACTTCAGTGCTTCTCTGCAAGAAAGGATGTGTAGGAACTCAGAATAATCAAATTGCTGTTGTTGTGAAGCAGTTGGATGGCTTGCTTGTTCTTTTAGATTTCATTTTTAAAATCAAGGCCTTCTTATACAGAAAATAAAGAGAAAAAGCAAAAAAAAAATAAATCACTTGTGGGCTCAAAGCTTCATCTTCCACCAAGAGAGGAGAGGAGAGGAGAGGAGAGGAGAGGAGAGGAGAGGAGAGGAGGGGACAGGACAGGTGTTTCCTTTCTTGTCAGCTGTATCTAAATGGAGCCTGTGGAGCACTGATGCTTCAAAAAACTCCAGATCCTTGTAATAAATTTGTCTTGTTAAAAGTTATTAGCTTGGAATCATAAGGAACAGCTTCTAGTTTGAAGTATCTGTAAAAGTTTACCATGGATTATTTAATAAGCCTTTTTCAAAGTGTTTTCCACTGTTTCCAATTATACCAACAAGAATTGTACTACCAAAATAAAACTTTTCTTCATTTACACTTTGAAATATTTAAAATTCTTACTGTAACAGCTGAAAAAAAAAGGGACAAATTGGCATCATTCTGATTTTTTTGTAACAACAAATTAAGAGAAATTAGTGGTTACAGAAAGGCTTGGTTTTTCCTGGAATTATTTTTGGTATTTAAAAAAGTTTTTGTAAGCCTGAAAGTGATAGATGATTCCATTGTAACTGGCTATAGTTATCCTAAAATGTGGATATACTGATCCTATACAGATCCTATACTGATCTATAACCCTGAGCTTCATTTTGGTGCCTGAGCTTCCAAGCCTTGCTCAGAACCCTGGATCTGTGGCATCTCTGACACCCTCCCCATGCCCTGTTACTGAAGGGTTCTCTGTGTGGAGATTTTGTGCTGGCCATTGATTTTGGGTGAATTTGACTTGCCAAGTCCTAAGCTAGAATTGAGAATGACAGAAAAAGGTGTCATACAGATCACGTTGCAATTACAGGCAACCCTTCCCCTTCAAAAAACATTTTAAAAACCCCACAAGCCCACAGCACTTTGCTGGATCTTCATTGTTTAAGGGCTCAGAAAACTCTTCCAAGCATTGCTCCAATATGATTATTCACTAAAGATGCTCTTTCAGTTTTCTGTTCCAGAATAATATTATTTCCTCTAGTGGATTTATTTTTTGTAAGACTGCCTTTTCTGTGTCTTCCTTACCATGAACTGAATTTTCAGTTTCCAGATTATTGCTCCTTAGAGATTTATTCTTTGATTTTGTTGCTTTATCCAACATTTGCATCTTGCTCAATTCACATCCCAGCTGATGAAAAAAACCCATTAGGGTACATATCAAGAGTTATATTAAAATACAGCAGAAAAATGATCTTGTTTATGTATCAGGAGCCTGCACCAACAGAGTCCTTGCTCTGTGCACCCTCACTCAAAAAAAATCTGCTGCCTCTTGACCAAAGCACTTTCTGGAGTCCTATTTATGTAATCAGTAAGATTTTCCAGATCTATTTTATAGATATATGTGCAAAAACTGTTTGGATGCAGTTCCTTTTAAGAGCCCTTTGATCAAAGCTCCTACCTGAGGCTCGAGGTATTTGATTCAAATCATTACAAACCCAGCAGAACTGACACTGGAAATGGATCCCCTGCAACACATGAAGTGTTCTAGAAAATTGATTTTGCTGAAGAATAATGAACAGTGGTATCATAAATGTAATAATTGTTAATTATTTTTTATTTCCACTCAAATGCAGGGCTGGCATTTGGAAGATTTTTTTATTATTACAGATGAAGATAAACCAAG
The DNA here is from genome assembly GCA_025920805.1 of Petroica traversi. Taxonomy (NCBI): domain Eukaryota; kingdom Metazoa; phylum Chordata; class Aves; order Passeriformes; family Petroicidae; genus Petroica; species Petroica traversi. The sequence continues at coordinate 2,706,469 of JAHLSL010000007.1, read as the reverse complement.
AAAAAATATTAGATTCTCTAAAATCTGCTTAGAAATGCAATCCTTATTTACATTTCCAACTGACAACTGAACAGTCTTGATTTACACTTAAATTAAGTGTCCTTTATACTAAAGCCAGTGAAAATCAAAAGTAAGTATATGAACAAATCCCACTGATGTGTATTTTCTGTCCTTTTTGACATTCTTCATCTGTGGGAAGGAGCCTCGAGTGCACAAAAATGAGCCCTGGGGAGTTTTGACACAAACTTTGGGATGTTCAGGGCTGTGTATTTTGGGTATGACTCCAAATCATGCAAGTTGGTAGGAAATTTTTATTAGATGAGGGGAAAATGAAACCATTTACATAAATCCTTGGTCATAATGAGAATGATCATGCTAAAAATGCCAGACTGATACCACCTTCCTATTTTACCTGAGCTCCTCTTGCAACTTGTGCAGAGTGTGTAAACCCTGCGAATGTTTTAAACAATACAGTTTTAATCTAATACAGCACTGCAAATGCTGAAGAGCCTGCAGGCTAACAGGCAGATCATTCAAATGTAAAAACAAATTTGACTGGAGTCTAAACAATGTTGGCCTCTGTAGTGAACTCTGGCTTTCTTTTGACATGGAAAGAGAGGATGCATTTTGCCAGGAGGGGATTAGCTGGGAGAGCCTCTGTAAATGATACCTCGGTGGGAATAAACAGTTTCACAGCTGGGCATGAGGAGCCTCAGAGATCCTGCCTTGTGTCAGGAGTGCTCAGCAGCTTTTGGCTGCAGCCCTTGCCTTGGCCTGGGGGCATCAGGAGAGCAAAATCACCAGTGCCAATCATTTCTCTCCAGGATGACACCGCAATGAGGTGCCACTTCTGTTTGTGGTGTCCTTGCTAAAAAAGAGTCATTTCTGGACGTGTTCTGCTCCCTTTACACTTGTACTTTGTCAGCTCTGATTTCTCAGCCTTCCCTTTCCTTGCTTATCACCGTGCTCCAATTTCTCTCTCCTTGTTTTTTTATAGCAGGTTTGAAGGTTCACAGTGATTTGATCTCGTTCACCTTTATCAGCATCTCCTCCTCTGCTTTTGCTTTGGTGTCAGTATCTCCCTCTGCCTTTTTTCCCACGTTCTCTCCCAAGGGAAAATGGACTAAGCTGCAGCAATTCCCCTCCCTGTTGGGGTGTGAAGAGTCAGGGAATCCAGAAAGCCACAGGGGCTTCTGCTAGAAAAAGGAATCCACAAATTTCTTTTCCTTTTACCTGCCAAACTGCTGTTCACAGAGCTCTTGCCTGTTCTGGACCAGCTTCCAATTCAAACCTCAGCTTGGGGGAAAAAATAATTTTTCATAGGAGATAATTTGATACATAACAGCATAAGAAAAAGGCAGGATAAAACTTCCACCTGAAAGGGAGCTAATGGCTCAAAGTTTCACAAGAATAAAAAAATTCACACACACACACACACACACACACACACACACACACACACAAACCAACAACAACAACAACCACCACTCCAAGTCCCCCAAACAAACAAATGAAAAAGCACACAACCAAAAAAAACAACAAAAACAAACAAACAAACAAACCCAAAAAAGGGCAGTCTTTTTACATAATACTAAAACTGAGACAAAAATCTTCAGGTGTAAGAAAAATATAAAAACCTTTTTTATTAGGAAGAATCTCAGAAAATATTTGGAAATGAACAACTTATGTATATGCAGAAAACTTTGACGGCTAAGCAAATCCAAATAGCGTTTTAGCCTTAATTCTTATAAATTAAAGTTACAATTTTCCCCTGTTGTTTTTCAACAGTTCTGTAAGTTCCCTACTTACAGACACATTTATATACCAGATTATTTAAATACTATACAGTTAGAAGAAAAGAAATCCTAAAAAGGACATGAGACTCACTTCCATAATCTTCATCAGGTTATTTTTCAACCAAAGTAGATTGAACTTTTTTAGAGCTTTCAGATTTCCAATCCTGGAATTTTCATTGCAAATAACAATAAATCTTTTGCAAATTTACACATTTTTGAAGATCATATATTTTCTATTTTCTTAAAATAAATATTACTTTGAAGGACTGAAAAACAAGATGCCACTTCTTTTGTCAAGGTGTTAATAACTTGCTCAGGAAGTTGTTAGGTAGTTCTAAATAATTTGGGATCTCATTCTCTGTGTAGAATTCTGAGAAGCCTTTCAGTCAAGGTAACAAAGACAAAGTAGTAGCAGCTACAACAATTCAAGATAAATAATTATATGTTTCAAAATAAAAGTATTATATTCATTTAAGTGTTTTGTATCTAACCAGTTGCCTGCAGAAGGTTTCAATTTAATTAATTTCTTAAAATAGTGCTTCCAATGGGAGTGAAAAAATCCAAAAAGAGGTTCTAAATAACAGAATCCTCTAATAAGTAACATTTGAACCATATATAAAGTGGGATTTTTTTAATACTTAAATGAAGAAGTATCAGGTTCTGATTCCTTTGAACAGAAGAAAGGAGTGTTCATGAAAGAATATGAAGATTTTTGTAAAGTGCTGGAAATTTGATAAATTTGTCTGCAAAGAAAACTCATATTTAACCTCTCATTAAGCAGCATAGGAATCCACAGCTCTTTGAGCAACAGGCAGGTCTGAAACTTTTTGAATACTTTATCCAAGGAAAATGTTATATAAAAATGAAATAGTTGTATTTGAGAAGTACTTTGTGCACACAAATTTGGGATAATCTGAGAAAACCAATTCTCTTTTTAGTCCCTCTTGATCAGGGTCCTCATAAGACAACCCATTACATCTGTACTGGAAATGCAAATATTATTCTATTTATGTCCATGCTGTAAAAAATGCATTATGCAATAGATGTCTTAGTGCCATTACAGCCAATCAAAGGGAGCTGATTTACATCAGATGTGTCTTTTAAAACTTCTGCAGCTCTTAAATGTGCAGTGTTTGCAATTTTGGCCCTGTTTCATATACAGCAATTAAGAAGCTTCTTTTCTGCTCTCGAAGCACATTTACAAAGTATTACATGAGCACTTTATACCATGCCTCAAAATGCACCTTACATCTAAAATAAAATATTTTACAATTATTTTGAAACATTAAAAAAAAAATCAATTATTGCATCATAGAATCTGTATTTCTAATAGAATTACATGGGCATTGCCATAAAAGAAATTTGAAATTGGTTGGAATATTCCACTGCCTTTCTAATAAACTTTTTTTTCTTTTTTATATTCCAAAGGTCCAGAAGAGGGTACAGTAAAAGCCCTTTTGACTGCCTTCATAAGGGTGAGGATTTGCACTCACTTATCCTTGGGGAATTGTGCTCACTTATCCTTGGACTCAGTAAGATGTATTTACACAAAGCATAAAGATGAAGTTAAAAGGAACCAGAAAGAGCTCATAATGCACTAAAAACCTCAATAAAAGCCTCTCTGCATGCATGAAAAAATCTATCAGAATACAATTGAGAGTACAAAACCCTGTGCCAAAATGTTTTGAAGTAACCACACAGCTGCTATGTTTAATCTTTAGAATTAACACTTATTAGCAATGAGTGGGATTCTTGAAGCAGTTTTATATTTTTTTTTTTCCTTTTGCTCCACTTACCTGGTGTATTAACCTCACTACACATAAACTACAGCCTGAATAAACCTTCTCTAGATCAGGTTGTTCTAAGCACCGTCCAACCTGGCCTTGGACACTTCCACAGCTTCTCTGGGCAACCTGTGCCAGAGCCTCACCACACTCAAGTAAAAATTTTCTTCCTTAAATCTTATTTAACCCTGCCTTTGCCAATGGGAAGCCTTTCCCTCATGTCCTGTCACTCCAAGCCCTTGTGCAAAGTCCCTCTCCAGCTCCCTCGTAGGTTCTTGTGACACTGAAATGTTATTTAAATCTCCCTGGAGCTGCCTATGATGGTGGCTAAACATCCAGAAAACAGGATAATAAAAGCTCTTCTGACCACCTGCATAAGGAAGGATGAGGAGTTGCACCCTCTTCTCCTTCCACTGGGCTCAGTTAAAAACAGTAAATAATTCAGAGATAACTGGTCTCAAAACTCTCTCACATTTCTGGACATGTCTTCTCTGTCTCTTCATTATCCTGAACTGAATTTTCAGTTTCCAGATTCTTCCCTCCTCATCCATTTATTGCTCCACGTTTTACCCAACATTTGCAGATTGGCCAATTCCTGTTGCTCTCCCTGGAGCCTTCTCTTCCCCAGGCAGCAGCCCTGCAGTTCTCTGAGCCTGTCTGCATGGGGGCTCTGCTCCAGCCCTAATGGGACAGTGGAAACTCGTTTATTTTTGAGCTCCTCAGCCCTGCTTGGCCATCAGTCTGACCCCAGCACCTTGGAGACTTTCCCCATCCCTTTGCTGGGCTGCAAATTTGAGCTGCAGGGACATTTCCTCTTGCTCTGTTCGTGTGTAGGGTGGTGGAGTGGGGCTGATAAACTGGGTTGTGAAGTGTCAAAAAAAGTTTTAGGGAGTTTTCCTATGTCTTGTGTCATGGGATGCTGTTCTGTCTGTGGGGCAGGTTATCTTTGGGGAGAAATGCAGATTAATTGTGCCAAACTGCAGTTTACTGAAGCTGAAATCAGGGACAAATGTGAGCCCCAGCTAAAACAGGCCCTTGTCAAACCAAAAAGGAAGTGCTCAGAGAGCCAATTACACTGGAATAATTGTATCAATGATCAATTATAATTAAATCACTTTTGTTTGGGTTTTTTTTCCCCTCATTTTGTTGCAGTGAGACCAACTGCACATTTCCCAGGGGTAGGATTGCTCAGCAGAAAATCAGATCTTCACCGAAACAAATGTCATCAGAGATGTCTGGTTGGTGAGTATGGAGGTTAAATTCATAGAAAATTGGGAAGATTCTTGTTGAAGTCTTTGCATTAATTTTTAAAAACATTTTAGAGGAGAGGGGGAAAACTGCTCGAGCAGCTTCTGCCGTTCTGCCAGGGTGGATCCCTCTGACTGCAGCTCGGTGCTTGCTCTGCTTTTTCATGTCACAAGATGTCCCTCCAAGTCCACATAAGGCAGAACCTCCCACTTTTCTACCTTGCAAAAGATATTTTGGCTTGGTCTGAGCCTTCACATCTATCGGTGTCTCATTTCACTTACCCAAAGACAAATACATAAATATTTATATTTAAATGTGCTGCTTCTTTTAGCAGAAGTCTGTAACAAATTAAGTCTATGAGTCCAAACCTGTTCTCCTGAATTCCATATCATAAAAAGTACATAATGGTACAATTTGAAATAAAAAGAAAAAAAGAAAAAATATGTTAATCATCTGAAGATTGTGCGCATTTTCTAATTCAATGAAAAAGCCCCAAAACAATCATCTACTCTTTAGAGGTATTTTTATTAATTTTGCTTAAGTGTTCTGCTCCCTTTACACCACATCCTGCAAGAAAGAGGGTCTAGCAAATTATTTTCTTTTTGCTTGACAGCAATTTACTCCTTTTTTCTTTCCTTTCCCACTGACAAAGAATTTTAGGGACAACTTTCTCAGTAAATTAGTTTATGCAACAAGGCCAACAGTTACCTTTCAGTGACCTGCTGGATATTTTTAAATAGTAATTGAATGAACAAGCATTAAAACTGGGCATGGCATCCAAATTCAGAGATTCATTGGTACCATCAGTAGCAAACTGGAACTGCTTTTGTTTCTGGGTGTCTGAGGGGATGACTCAGTTTTGGCAGCGAGGAAAGCCAAGTGATCTAATTTGGGTAAAGGGATTTCTGCTTGACTGGAAAGCTCTCCTATCTTACCAGAAGGGAATTATTGTACAAATCAACACTTTGGCCCTTTCTAGGTAACTGAATCATCTTAGAGTGACCTGCTCTGGCAGCCTCAAATCTGAATGCCTAATATTCCTAATCTCTTTAGCTGCAGCAAACATTCAGGGCAGAATTACAATATTAATCATTAACTCAGCTCATTAAAAGCTTTCTAATGTTACTGCTAGATAATCTTGCAGTGGTTTATAAAGCCATTAAAATGTATATTTGCATATACAGTATTTTTACAATGTCTGGCAGCAGTTCCTAGCTTTCTCATTCAATGTAAAGGATTTTCAAACCTTTCTCAGACTGAATTAATCACTTTGAGTGTTATCGTTCACCTTCTGCTGTGGCACATTCTGCTCTAATTCTCCTAATGCCTTTTACTATAATTTGGAATCATTTCATAGCAGTGAAAGCAGCTGTTTAAGTGCTGATGGTGCTTTGCTGCTGTGTATTTACTTTTGGAATTGTCCTTGTACTTCTGCTGACTGCCATGGAAACTTTTGAAACTGATGTTCTCCAGATTCCCATTGATCACTGTGTGTCACAGACAAGTGTCTGTCTCTGCCTTCTACTGATGTTGATATTTGATGCTTTCACTGACACTGATAAACAGTCATTGCTGCATTTATTTGTAGAAGGATCCCCATCCTTAAAGAAAATACTGTTTGTAATCTATGTGCAGCTTTTTGTCTGCTTCTGCTTTGTATCACTGGGGTGTTTCTGATTGTGTCATTTATGAATCCAAGTGCTTCTGGATTCATCTCTGCAAAACAACGTGTGTTTAGATGAAATGTCAGATTAAATGGCAAGAAGCATGATAGAGCTCATGTAAATGTTTAAGAGAGATTACATTTCGGGAACTGGGCTCTCTGTGCCTTAGCCTTAATAGAACTGTTATCATTTAGCTTTCAGTATCAGGTAAGATACATGAGACAGTTTTTGGATTGGGTGGGTTTTTTCCTAACAATTTCAGCCGTAGAAATATTTTGATATGAAATGTAGCTGTGTCTTGTAAGTGTTTAAAATAATAGATTTACAGGCACTACCTGGGTAATGTCACCCCTCCAGCTGTGATTGGAAGCAGGATAAGCACAGGCAAGAGTTGGAAAACTGATTGCTTACACTGATGCCTCCATCTAATAATGCTGAGTCCTTATTCCCACTAAGGTCAAGAAAAATATTATTGAAACAAGACTGGGGAAGGCTTTGAGGGTTTGATGCAGGAGTGGTGATGCCTTGAGTGTGTTCACAAGAGTCCCATGAGCCACGGGCACAGATGTGGTCAGGGGAGGAGAGCACTTGCTTGGTTTTGGCACTGCCAAAAATAGATATTATTTAGGGAGAACTGTGGCAGTATCCCAGCCTAGTTACAGCCTCATCTTCAGGGTTCAATGGGGTAAAAATGTTTTGTGTCAAGTGTGGAATGGGGCTGCTTCTCATGTATCTGTATAAAGGAAGGCTGAGTTATCTCAGATTACTTTGGGCATAGCTGGTGGGAGTCTGTAAGGAGATTAAAAAAAACCCCTCTAAACAAACCAATAAAGCTCCACTAGTGCTTCTAAAAACAACAGGTAAGACATCACTCATCGAATGTTTTATCATTGCAGTGACTTCTTCAGCCAGCTCTGGCCTGGGTGTCGTGCTCACAGACAGAAATGAGCTCAGCATTGATCTATAAATTAGCAGTTGCCTAGTGACTCATGGCTTGGCATGCTCGCTTTATGCAAACAGAAAATATCACTATGCAGCAATGGATGCATGCCCATTTTCTGTAAGGGTCACTGTTCCAGAGCTCAGAGCATTTTTTGGACATAAATTTTGACAGGGAGAGTAGCTTGAGAATGGAAAATGTCAATGGAAACAGGGAATTGTTTAGAAACCATCAGGTAGGCACCTGCAGAGGAATGTTGTTATGAACACACTGCAAGGGGAAAACACACACATAAATTATGGACCCAAATGGATGAAAATAAGCAGTGTAGAATAAATTAGAATTTGTAGGGCACATAATAATTGAATAAAAATTGACTTAAAAGCATGTGTCGAAATGGGAAAAATAATTGTAATTATTATTGATCAATTCAGTTAAGCTATCTAATCATCTTATTGACCATCCAAATGGGAGCAAAGGTCCCTGCCAATTAAATCTGCAGATGGTACAGACTTGTTGAGTAGTAAGTAATGAAGTTATGCCCACAAAATTATTTGAATTACCTAATTAAAAGCTGGTGGTCCAGCAACATGCACCTCAATGGAGCTAAAAGCTCTGACACAACTGGGCTGCAGGTACACAATGGGTATTGCCTTCTAGGAATGCTTTGGCTCAGAAAAGGGATAAAGGGCCATCCACAGCAAACTGCTTCAGCCTCAGCTCCTGCTGTAGTGCTTTGCTTAAATTAATCAATGTGATTAATGTTTATCAAGTAGATGAAGACAGAGGAAAGGCCCAAAGAAGGGATTTTTCTTTGGTGTGCAGCACTCATAAAGCAGCTCCTGTGATGGCGTATTCATTTATTGTGTCTGAGATGCAGAAAAGGAGGCCACAATGTCAGCTATGAACTGGAAACCAAAGCTGAATTCTCTGCTGACAGAACCTCACTGATGGATGCTGAAGTGAACTGGATAGGAACATGTAAAAAGCTACAGAAAATTACAGCTGGTAGCAGAGGGATTTTGAGTATGACAAGGAAAGGTGCAGCAAAGTCCAGCCACTGCAGTTTTAAGGTGGCCAACCCACTGTAAAATGCATGTGAAGTGTTGTCAGCATCACTGGGGCTGTGTTGTGTCAGTGCTGGAAGTTTCAAGGTCTCATCTGACTGTGTCAGCTCTCTGAATAAATTGTGCAAGTTTGTTTTTCTTTATGTTGCCCAAAGAACACATTTCTTGTTCAAACTCATGAGCTGAAGATCGATAGCAGGAAATGGAATGAATTTGCTTTTTGACTTATAATGGTGATAGAGGAGAAACCCCCCAATTTAGAGCTTTGAACAGCTTAACATATCAAAACCCTTCAAAATAGAAATATTGAATTTATCCAAAATATAAGGCAATTTTTGAAATAATCTAACAGGAAATCATATTTAGCTATCCCTAGGTTCCCACTGTAAAACAGTTAAAACACAATCTAAAGAACTTAAAATTACTAGAAATATAGAATCTAGTTAATATTGTGAATGAATAAGTTAATGAAACATCCTGAAGGCTGCCAAACAATGATATATTTTTGGGAAAGGAAGACTGAGAGATGATCAGCTTGTATTACTGTAAAACATCTCTATTTTTAAAAAATGCAATTAAGGTCCTTTTTTTTGTGTTTTAGTTAATTTAAAACATTAAAGAAAAAAAAGAAGTGAATAATTTCAGCCCAGTTCTGAGGACCACAATTGATGTGTTTCTTTTGAAAAGGAGCAGCAAAAATGTGACTTTGATTCCTCTTGTATAGCCATAGGTAAAAATGTTCTAGGACAAAAGGATTATGGATGAGTTTCTGTTGTGCTCTGACAGCTTGATGTGCTGATATTGCCAAGGCAAAGGAGAATTTCGAGAAGCCCAAGTGACTGAATCCTTCTGAAATGTGGGATGATTCCATCAGGAGAGGTGTCAGCCTGTGCAGCCCTGAGCATCCAGAGTCCTGACAACTGCCTGCAATGCTCTGGGAGAGGGAATTATGATCTCAAAATTGGGGCTGAAAGGCTGCATTTGCATTTGTGGGAAACTATTTTAGCAATATAATACACCAGTCTTTCCGGGCATAATGCAGGAACTCAGGACAATCCAGTGTTTCATTTTTGGAGTGAAAAAAATGGTTTTCTCTGGTGCTTCTTCTCTTTGTGTGACATCTGATGTTGGACAGTTCATGTACACACTTTTTCCAGACCTTCATCTTACCGCTTCTCCCTTTATTTATTAGAAAATAGAAGAGAATGATAGAATAAAATAACTTAAAATATAGAATATGATAGAATGGTAGAATAAAATAATTTAAAAAAACATTGGAAAAGACCTTCAAAATCATCAAGTCCACCTTCAACTCCCACTAAACCATATAATGATCACATACACTCACTTTGTGAACACTTTCAGAGGTGGTGGCTTCACTACTTCCAGGACAGCTTGTTCCAATGCTTAATCATTCTTCCAGTGAAGAAATGTTTCCTAATTTCCAGGCTGAACCTCTCTTGGTGCAGCTTGAGACCATTTCCCCTTGTCCTATCAAGAGTCAGACCTGAATCTCTTGTGCTCTTTTAGATGCAACTGGAAAAAGAGCAGAAACCAAACATCATCACCATCACCTCAAAAAAACCCCAAAAAAAACCAAAGAAAAAATCCCAAACAAAAACAAGAGCAAAACAAAGCAAAAAAAGCTTTGCAGAAAAAGCAAAACCTACATATAAGGTCCACATGGCCTCATGCCAGTCACTATTCATTCCCAGAGTGGGGTAAGTCGTGGGTCTGTGTTCAGTAGGGAATTTCCAGCAAGTACAAAGAAGAGGAGAATTTCTCTGTTGGAAAAACACAAACACAGCATCAGGTGCTGGGCTTCCTGCAGAAAAAGGGAAATGTGGCTCCCCAGAATGCTGATTGTTGTACAGCATCCTATTCCAGAGCACATCTTAGGCCAGCTGTGCTTCAAACTGTTTATTTCTCTAAACAAAACTCCTTCTAAAACCCAGTGGAGCAGCAGTAACAAAGGTTTGCCATGGACAGCAGCACACACGTGTGAGCAGAGAAAGTGCCTGCTGGGGCTACGAGGGAGAGCAGACTTAATGAATTCAGCTGATGAGACTTTTTCCTTGGCTGTGCTTCCCACGGACCAAATTAATTCCAACAGATGAGTAAAAGATGGAAAGACATGCTAATTAGCAGCTTTTTTTACGAACCAATTTTCTACTTCAGAATCTAATTAGCTTTCTAGATAAGGCTTGGGCTGGAGTTTGTTTCTCCAGTGCAAGGGTTATGTTCTTGTTTTTCCAGTGATTGAGGAGAAATGCTTCGGATTGATGGATATTTACTTGCATAGGCCTTTATTATACATTTATGAATTATAAATAAATTTACATATATCCCCTAGATGATGAGGGCCCTCTCTCATTAAAGCTTTTGGGAATTGCACAGTGCAATAGATTCCTCCAAGACAGACAAGGCAAAGGGAGCACAAAGGATTACAAATTATAGATAAGACCATTTTGCCGGAGTGGTAGAGAACAGTCGTGGTTGTGAGACGAGAAACTGAGGGAGAACTGGACAGGAGGGGTCTGAGGGGAACCAGAGTAAGAGGAGAAAAGACAAAAGAAACACCCAAAATCTATTGGCTTCTCCTACAATGTTGAAGGAAGAAATCAGAAAAGGAAAAAAAAGGATATAAGAAAAATATGAACAAAGAATTTATCTGGTTAGGTTCAATTGTCTATAAAGATAAAATAATCTCCTGACAAAATCTCTGTGCATTTGGGAGAAAAAGATAGAGACATAACACTCTGCTGTTTGCAGCCAAGCACACTGGATTTACTATCATGAAACATCTAATTTTAAAAATTCAAAGCCATACTGGCAAGTAATTTCTTCCAACCTTCTATGCTTCAATTTTTAACCAATATTTGAAAGCAATTATTGAAACCATGTAAGAGGCTGACATGCTAGGCCAGGGCCAGACTTGAACTAAGTTTTGCATTAAGCCTGATTTCAGAAACACTCTGGTATTTAAAAATAATGGGATACTAAAATATTCTCTGATCTATGACATCCATTAATAAATCCACAGAGGAAGTGCATGGTGCTGTGCTGCAGTGGTGGTGGCATGTAGTGAAAAAAGCCTTTTTGACTGTCTTGGTGTGTTTGGAAGACAAACTCTGAGCCTCAAGACTACAAAAGTAGAGGACTGAGCTGCATTAATTTGCTGCTTCGTGTTGGTACTGGTCAACCACAAAGGATACTTTAAAAAAGCCACCCAACACCCCAGCAGCTTCTTGCAGTGTGACAGATCTAGGACTGTGCTGCCACAGAGGTAATAAAGACAGGCTCAAGAGGCAGCTTTTCCCTTCCAAAACTAGCTCACATTTCTAGGGACATGCTGAAAAAAAAAATAGAGGAGAAAGAATGAGACAGATGTTAAATTTGGTGATGATAATGAAACTCTGCATATTGAACTAGGATCAAGATAGACTGATTCTCTCTTGCCAGGGAAACTTGATTGCTTTTTTAATAGAATTATAAAGTATAATGGAAAGAGGGAATCCAAAACCTCCCTTGTATTTGATGGAATGTGTATTTGAAACATCTCAAAACTTAATTCAAGGGGATTTAAAGGAGCGGGGAACTGGCTGGCAATACCTGTGTGAGAAATTGTAATGAAACCCTTTGTGATCAAGTGAAGCCTTCAGCTTTCCAAGGAAACAGTGACATCTCAGATGTGTTCTCAGATGTTACTGAAAATGTAATGTAGTGACAGCGACAGGGAACCAGGGATTTGTTCAGACAATGCTGCTGCTGCAGGGGCAGGACTGGCCATGCTGATTTCCCTATCCAGACACATCAAACACAGCCCACACTGTCCTGATCTCTCCCTCTCAAAGTTATGGCCAAATCAATCTGCCTGCACGACATGTGTCCCTCAGGGCTGCTTATGAGATTATGGTGGGAGAGACAAATCAGAAATTGGTGATGTGTGGATGGGAAGCAGCAAAATGTACAATGTGCTCCTAAATTCTAGTTCAGTGGTTAAAACGCTCCCTTTTCACTGACTGCAGTGAGGTTTGGCATTGACAATACTCTTGGAAAACCAATTCCATCTTTCTGTGTGTTGCTAATGCCTCCAGACTCTCAGTTACCACAGGAGATACCAGAGGTCCAAGCTGGGTGGACGCCAGGCAGAAAGCAACAACTTCTTTCAGCATTGGTTTACAGACCATTTTATTCTCTAGAGCTTTGGGGCTGCAGTTAGATTCAAAATATGGCTATGTGGGTTAGATCTTGCTGCCTATGTTTTGGGGTTTCTCTGGCTGGTGTTCCACCAGGATTGGAGGAGATGGACCAAGACATTATAACAAATCCAGGCAAAGAGCAGGGCCTCCAAAACCAGAGCACACAAGTGGCCAAAATGATCTCTGTCACAGCAGAGAGCTGGAGCACAGATTCAGAGTTGGGAGAAGAATCAGCAAGCTGGGTGTGAGGGAGGGAAGTGGGGGGAAGCTCAGGGAGCTGTGTGGGAAATGATGGCTGGAAAGGGGAGGCAGAGAGGGCAGAGTGTCCAAAGGATGGATCCTCCCAGTAATGTCCAGAGGGGACCAGGGCTGGCTTTGTCCGGCTCATCATACTCGTAAATGATGTAGAAAGCAGTGATGTGACAAGGACTGCAAATTATGCAGAATTAGGTTAGTAAGAACTAAAGCTGTCTGCAAACAGCTGCAAAAGGGACCTCATAAAATCTGAGTAACTGGATCATGAAACAGTAGATATCAAACTCCACACTGATAACTGGAGGAGGAGCAGGCATGAGTAGATACAAACCAATGAGCTCCAAATTAGCTATCCCATCTCAAGAAAAATTATCTGAGTCATTTAGGATAATTCAATGAAAATATCAGATGCATATTTGGGAGCAATGATAAAAAACCCCAAAGAAACAGACAAAATTTTAATAACCACTGAAGGCTGAGACAAGAAAACCATCACACTACAGCAGCAATTCCCCAGTGTACCCACACCTGACATTGTGCAAACCGTTTGACCTCTTCCCACTTCCTCACTGACAATTTTTTTTAAATGTAGCTAGAAAAATCTCAGGGAAGAGTACTGAACATGACCAGCAGTATGGAATATTTTCTGTATGAGGAGAGGCTAAATAGAAGTGCTCCTTTGGAAAGCAGAATTCTAAATCACACACACACATACATATATATAATTTTATATATAAATATATAAAATAGATAAAATATATAAATACATAAAATATGCTCCACACATGGCATGAAGATGAAAGTGGGGAACTACAGCCATTATTTCTTACTGTACAAGCACATCGTGAAATAGTCAGCAGGTCTAGAACAAACAGAAGGAAGTATTTCTTCAAGCAGTCTAAAATTAAATTGTGGAACTCATTGCTACAGGATGCCATGGAAGCTGAAAGCATAAATGAATTAAAAATGTGATTAGACAAATTTATGGATTTGCCTCCATCAAAGGCTGTTAAACTGAAGGATGTGATTTCAATATCTGACTTGGGAAATCTTTCAGCAAAGATTGCAGGAAATCTGCAAGGATATATTGAGGAAGGAGGGCAGAGGATTCTCAATCCTTGTGAAAGGGATCATTTTCTCTCCTGATTTTCCCCTATGCACATTCTCTAAACAGCTGAAGCTGGGTTGTCTCAGACACAGGATCCTGAACCATCCTTTGGCTTGACTCATAATGACTCTTTGTAATTCTTACTTTATTTCATTTCATTTCTCTTTTCCCTTTATCTGCCTTCAAATTTCATAACCAAGCTATTGGATGAACCACATCTCTCAGTATCTCAGGTGCTGTCTGACCAGACTTCACAACCCTTTTTGACTTCTGGGAATGCTGGACAGCTTACCCGTGCCTTGTCTTAATGCTCAGCACCTGGAAAAAGCAGGGAGGATTTTCAATTAACTTCTGGGTACATGAGCCGTGGAATTGATTTTCCTTGATGCCTGCTGGAGATGTTTTTGAAGGCTCTGCTAGGCAAGACTGAGGCACTCCATGGACTGAAGGCACAGTTCTGACTTCTGGGGATGACTGAGAGCTGAGCTGGGCTGAAAAAATCTAATGAATTTCCATTATCTAAAAGAGCACTTAAAAATCCAACTAAAAAAAATGTGTAAATGATCCAGCTCTGGAACAGGATGCAAATACCAACCGGGGGAAAAACAGAGCAACTAGGAAATGGAATCTGGAAATTAGTTTTTAAAAATGACCTCTTTTGTAAACCGATACATGTGGGAATTGCTGTGCCTTTCCTCTTCCCCATATTCCTGTTCTCAAGGGGAGGCAGAAATGTAAGTAGGTAAATAGAAAACAGAGGTTAAGTGCACAGCAGCAGGGAAGGGAAGTGACAGTGATATATTGAAATGGAAATGGGGGTGGTCGATTTGATCTGCACATACAGGGGCATCATGCCATGAAGCCTCTTGATTTAACCATGGTGAAAGCACATCGGTGGCACTGCAGCTAGTTTCAGAAAATAACAAAACCAGAATGGATTGCACCAAGTTCAAAACCCACAGCAAAATGAAAATTGAGAGTGACTTTTGTGAAGCCATGAATACATCAGCAAAGAAAACACGGAGGAGGGGGGGAAAGTTGTTTAAGCTCAAGTACACTGCTGGCACAAGAACAAATGGCTGTAAACTGGCCATGAATAAATTTAGGCTGGAGATTAGAAGAATTTTCCTAGCCTTGAGAGGAGTGAGTTTTTGGAACTGCTTTTTAGCAGAAACAAAAGAGACGGAACACTCTATTTTCAAATGACAGTCTACAGCTTATATGATTTTGTTGCCTGAAATAGAAAAGGACTGGGTCTGGCAAGCCAGGAAGTCCCTTATATCTTTATATTTTAAGCAATTCTGTATTATAAGATGAAAGTAGATTTGAGATCATAAACATTTGAAGGGCAGGGAGAGAATTACTTTCCTGAGAAACTTCTGAGAGTGGTTATGCAATATTTCCTCAAAGGGACTCATGGATGACTCATCATTTGGGTTGTCTAAAATAAGGCTGAATAAAGCAGCAATCCAGGTAATTTCAAGAGGTGCCAGCAGGATGAACCAGCCAGTCTTAATTGTCACTCTTCATAAGGAGCCATGTCATGGGGCCTTGGTGATTCAAACCCTGCAGCTCAATGGCAAAAGTACAGAACACAGGGAGGTGCTGAAAAGCAGGAAATGGTGGCCAAAATTATGAATGTTGTGCTGGAGATTCCTAATTGCCCACCTCAAAGGGTGTTAGGTTTCCTTTTTGTTGGCATGAGCAGGGTTTGCATCCTAGAGAGGATCATGCAGGAGGAAACATTTCATGAGGAGGATGCTCAACAACCCTTTAAAAATCTGGTTTGCAAGAAGGTGTCACTGCCCATGGCAGAAGAGGATTGGAAGTGGATTATCTGCAAGGTCCTTTCCAGTCCTCACTATTCTGTGATTCTATGGTTTCAAAAGGAGGCTCAGGACCACCAATTCCAGCTACATAGTTCAAAATATCGTAGAAGCACCTCAGATTCTGAGGCTAGGTGGCTTCTGAAAAGTTCACAAAAGTAAGGCAATAGCCATGAAAGTCAGTACCTGAAAGATCAGCTCTCAGGTATAAGAATTGGCCAGTGCAGACTGCAAAATAAGCTTCTAATTTTAGTTTTATATTTGAACAATTTACTACTCTCTGAAGATTACTTCTGAGGGTTTTTTTAATATTAAACCCCCATCTATCTTTGTGTTTCACTTGGGGAAACTATAATGTTGGAATTGTTCAGTGATCCCTTCTTTTTCTCAGGCACACAGGAGGATCTTCTGTCATCTGAATGACAAACATAGCAGAAAATTTCTATTCAGAGCTGCTGGAACTGGGCTTTCCAGACCAGTGGTGAAAATGATGGCATGGAGACTGGAACATGTGGAAAATAGGATGGAAGAGCAAGTCAGAACGTTTTTCTCTTACAAAAGAGATTTTGTGCATAGATTTTGTGCATTTTTGAGATAATAACCTGGATCCTTTATAGCATATCACTGTGGCACTAGGGACCATAAGTGTTTTAGGTAAATAATCATAAGGTAATGACTTCACACTGGCATTTTTAGTAAACTAAAACAGATCTTTAACAAGGTGAAGATACAAATTCTAACTTCATTGATTATCTGTTTTGATAGAAAATAAGCTAAGGAGGATATGCTTGGGAAATTAGGCTGTCCCGATGAGTTTTCTGATTTTAATTAAAACTGAAGCTTGATTCTTTGCATTTTAAGACTTATTTTCATGCATATCACTACAAGGTCATTTCATTGTTCTCAGAGATATTTTTTAATATACCTCCTTGAGACTTGCATTCCTTGATTAAATAAATATATTCTGGGAGCATTTATTACTGGCCATGCCCACTTACACAACAGATGTCAGGCAGTTACCCTTTATTCTTAATATACAACCAAATTGATAAAGGCATGGAAATTCTGGGCTCTGTCCAACACCGACAGATGAATAATTAAAGTAAAAAAAGACTTCAAGTTCTCACATTTCTTTTTCATGATCTCACTTGATGTAACTTTCAGTACTGAGAATACCAGAGCTGGGCAAAACTCTGAAAGCAATACTTTCATCACCAAAAATGTTGGTTCAGAATCATTAATTATTTCCTACTGATTCTGCTGAACTGCTTCAGCTGGGAGGTGGAAATTCAAATCCAGAATGCAAGACACTGCTTTGAGATGATGTCATTCAGCTTTCAGAGAAGTGAGCATATTAACCAGAATTATTTCCAAACTTATTGTATATAAAATAGTGAACATTTAAAAATGCAGGGAAAAACCCCCATGTATCCACCATTAATGAGCACAAAGGTAACCAACCTGATAATTTAATACAGCTGCAAGTAGGAAATCCTAAGAAAGCTCTGAAAAGTCAGATAAAAATGAAATCGCAAATTATTCCTCCCTGTTTCCACTGTTGTCAAGCTTCAAGCAGCCTCACACAGCTTTTAAGTTTTCAACACTATATTGAATCATGTACTCACTTATTACATGTTCATCTCACTTTGACTCATCATCCCTAGCTGGAGAGTCACACTTGCCAAGATTCTCTCTTTTTTCAGAAGCCTCCTTGGGAATGTCACAGGAATTCTGTGGTGTGTCATGGAGGGGGGACTCAGGTGTGGCTTCAAGGCTAATTTTGTCCAGAAAGAGCTCAAGGAACCTGTTCTGCCAACAGCTGAACAGAGACACTGCTGACCTCATGTATCCTTTTAGCATCACAACCCTCCTTCCATTTGGATTTAGCCTTTCTGTCCTGGAAGCCCAGTTATCTCACTCTTGTTTCTCTCAGAGCCCATCTCCATTTTTCTTGGTTGATTGAGGTCCTGGTCCTCACAAACCTCCTGCTGCCTGGGGTAGATGACAGGATTATGAGGACATGTGGCCTTTCCATCCCTTGGAGGCAGGGCAATCCTTGGGGGATGGTTGATAAGACCTCCAAGTATAAAAGGCAGAAAATACTCTACTCATTCCACTTGAATTCCACCAATTCCCCAAGATGTGTGAAGGTCAAAAGCTCATTTTCTCTTAGAGCATCTTTCACTGCTCCTGATCTGCCTCTGGTTTCTTATCTATTTCTCTGCCATGTTCAGCTGTAATGAGTTGATAGGAATTCAGATAAGGAAATGACAATGAATTTTTTTTTCCCTTGGACACAATAAGGACAGATTCTTTATGCCTTACTCTGGGAAACCTTCCCTGTAGCGTTGCTTGTGAGTTGTCACAGAGATGAGCTGTAATCAGCAGTTCTGTTGACATAAAGATAATCTTAAAGGCCAAAGGTTTTATGTTGATGCAAACTCTGAACTTTTCAGGTCAGCGATTCATCTCAGCATTTTGGGGAAGTTAAGGATTTCCTCACAATCCAGCAGAGGGCCCTGGATCTGATTTCCCTTATTTTTTTTTTTATTTTTCTTTTCTCCAGAAAATTATTTTACTTATACAATGGAGCTGTTCACAGGAAAACAGCTGAGTCTTGCTTTCAATTCAGGTTTTGGTTTTTTTTGGTAAAAAGTTAAGTTACATTAAGAAAAGGACATGGCAAAAGTTATAAAAACAAGTAATCAGATTTATTTACTTTTCTACCCACTCCACTGCAAAACACAGAGAATAAAAAATGATGATTTTAGAGGCTATTTATATCAGGGATTAATCCTGCCTGGTTTTGCTTTTTCAGCACTGACATCAGCTGGAATTTGGGGAATGTAGGCTTGTGTCCATTGCAGGCATTTAATTCACAAAATGAAGCCACAGATGAGTAGAGCTGGTGAGAATTTGCAGGTTATTCTCCACAGTTTGAATAATGTGATACACAGAATGCTCTACAAAGTGATTTTGAAATGTAAAACATTAATGTTCCCTTTGAAGAGCTGATATCAAGTGCCAAATGATGTATCAATTAAATGGAAAACAAATCCCAACCCTGCAAATATTGTACAAAAACAGCTTCTTTGAAGTCAATGGGACTAATTACAAGTGTAAAATAAAGCCTGGTTGTACAGCACTTCTGTTAACTGGAGTTTAATTCCATGAATTTAATAAAAAATAAATCTCAGAGCAACTCCAGCTTGGCTTCACACTGACAAAGTGCAATCCCTGCCTGGCTCAGCCACCTGTGGGTCTCTGGCACCCAAATCCTGCAGGGCAGAGTCTGACATTGCACTGCAGAGCTCCACAATGCCCAAATCAGAGATGAAGTGTGTGGGCATCAACTGGTAAAGGCTTGGGTTCCATATTCCCAACCCTTCTGGTGTCACACCCGACCTTCAGACAGGCAGAGCTTTCTCCAAAGGGCAGCTGGACTCATCCAGAATTCCCTGTCTGGTTTTAGATTGAGTTGCCATGCTCAGGGCTGACTGGGCATCAGCCTCTCCCTCGGATAACTCCTTCCCATGAGCAATGTTTAAATGAAAAGTGAGAAATGGGGAGTTCTGAGCCATATTTTGATTTATGGATTGGCCCCGGTAGATGCTGTAGAGCTGTTCTTGGTTCTCATTTGTACACAAAGCAAGAAAATTAGGCCTGTGCTATAAAAATGGAAGAAAAGACAAATATGTAGTTGGTAGGGCAATATGATTCCCAGCTCTCAAAGCTACACCGAAGCAGCAATTGCAATGTTCAGTTTTTTCCTATCCTCAGACTACTTGGATTAAATTTAATCTCTCAGGTTATCTATTAGCCTCATATCTTTAGATAAACCAATGTCCTGCACATCAATATCCCCATAGCAGCTCTTGGAAGCACTGCTGATTACCCTCAGGAGATAATAGCTTAAAGGTATCTCTGGGCACAAAACATTGTTTTTACCAAGCATGTGCTCCCTTTCACTGCAGTTTTGTCAATATTTTCATATTGCAGCAGCTCTGAGACCTTGGAATGGGAGTTGTGCCTCTCAGTTGCACTAAAAGAAGCAATCTCTTGTGGGTTTTGGAAGTGATTGTAGGTTTTATCTCCATAGGCTGAGTATCTGGTGCCCTCTGTGCCATGACAAATTATAAATTTAAACCATTTGAGTCTCCTCCAGCTCACGAGCTTTAATCTTTAGTATCCATGAGCTTCCGGAGATGTGCAAATGGTGCATAATCAACACTCAGAGCCTGATAAAGGCATGGATCAGCATAAATCAGGGCTCAGAAGCCAACCCCTAATGGACTTGCTGAGGAGCTGTGTAAGTGTACAGAGCACTCTGTGCACAAAAACCTTCTGATGTAATGCAAGGGAATGAGAATTCATTAAAAAATCTGGTTTTGCATCTCTGGCTGTACTTTTTGAGCACCAGCTTAACTGTCCTGTGATCGACACAATTCTGAGACATTTGCCTCACTTTCTTCAGCTTCTCCCTAAGCAAATTTGTGGATATTTTTATTGTAATTATCTTTCTGCTTGCTTTCGCTGTTTTATCAGTATCAAACCATTGCCCACATAATTTCCTGGCATGATCTGCTCAGAGCTCACATGGACTGTCTTGTCTCATATTTTCTTTTCAGCTGAATCATTAACAGCGCAATTAAATAGCACCAGACCCATTGGTGTCAGTCTGAACATTTTCCTCATTGATGTCTGGCCTCTGAAACTGCTCTGCCAGGGCTCAGAGAAGGAATTCCTGTTCCATGCAGCTGGGAATACCTATAGGACAAATTTGAATGCTTCTTTTAGTGTCCCTGGGCTGGGCTCCCAGGATGAGCCCTGTGGAAGGAGAAGAAGATTTCTGCTCTGAGGATGCTCCTGAGCAGCACCTGCAGAGATCCTGCTGCCACGTGGAGGATGTGCTTGCAAATATCCTCAGATAAAACCACGGATTCACATTCAGACCCCTGGGCCAGCATCCTCCAGGACAAGGAGTCATTTCAATAGATTTGTGTTCTTGAGGGAGTGCAGAGCCCTGCAGACACTTGGGTGGCAAATCCAGCTGCAAGCACTGCTGAAAGTAGGCCAGTACTGGATGTATCTGCACATTCCACCTACTCACCTGTCTACTCTGCTCAGCTCTCTGCCTCTACAAAGAGGCTGAAGCTGGGAAGAAGGGAAGAAGGGGGAACTGGCCGTGTTCATCAGAGGCCTGTTGGATTTCCTCCTCTCTGACACCTGACAAATACCCACTCCACGGCTGTGCCAGGTCACAGGTTTGGGAGTTTTGCTGTTTCAGCTCCTGTCACTGGATTTCCTTGTAAAACCCTCTTTTCAGAGGCACAGAGGTAATCCTCAGCACTCCTGGAGTGGCTGGTGATGTGCAGGGGATGAGGGACAGAGCAGTCAGTCAGGCTTACCCAGGGAAAGCACCACCTTTAATCACATTGCATTACAACTGGAGGGCTGGAGATGCTGAAAGCTCTGGCATGAAGTGGGAATTAAAGGGCCAGGCAAGGACTGTGCTCTGCTGTGGTGGGATGAACCCAGCAAACCTCAGAGCAGTGAAAGTGAAAGGAGGTTAAATTACCCAATATGCAGTGAAAATCCTGCTATTTAGATTCTGGTATTTTTGAAATTGCGCCCACTAAAGATCCAAATTGAACCAGTCCCCCCATTTTACAGCACGTGGTAAGAGGTGGGACTGTCCAGAAGATCATTTTGGAGAGCTGCACTTTTGGACTGAGCACATTTCTCATCTCTGAAGTTGTTCATTGCAAAGGGGAGCACTCCCTACAGAGCTGTTTGTCTGGGAAAGCTGGAAAGGTGCCATCACACCTGCATCCAAACTTCTGTCTTTCCTGGGCTCAGCCCATTCTCCTGGCACTGAGCTGCTTGTGCCTTCAGCAGCAAAATTGGGTGTACGACCCACTGGCTGGTGCAGACACTCCAAATTCCAAAGCAGTCTGGAATGGTGGGTGCCAGGAGGGCTGTGGGCAAGGTGGGGACATGGATGATGCCTTGAAGCTCAGGAGTTTGGGACACCTATTTCCAGAAAGACCTGAAGCATTGGTCTTGGCTGTTGTGGCAGTGGGAGGAAAAGCTGAAAAGGACCTTGGAGAGGCTGCCTGGCCCTGCTTAATTTCCAGAGATTTTGGAAAGGGAGAAGCTGTGAAGACTAAAGACTCAAAGGGCTCCCTTGGAAGGATCACTGTGGACTGAAATATGATGAATGGCCTTTGCTGTGGGGTGAGCCACCAGCACCCAAAGGTCACCTTTTCTCTCAGGCCTTTTACCTCTCTGTAGAGACAGTTTTGAGTGGTTTGTCTTGCCCTGGAGGAGTTGTTATTCCCACCAGGTTTCCAGCCTTTCTTTGGGTGTTCCCACACCTCTCTATGCCTTGTAGGGTGGGTGTGTGCCAGATGAATTCACTCCTGCTGGCCAGCCCAGTGCTGGCACACACTGCCAGAGGTTTGCCTGTGAGGGTGAGGATGTGAGACACATGGAAAGCAGGTGGGCTCAGTGCAGGTGTGGTGAACTGAACAAGAGACTGAGCTGCTACAGTGCTGAAGTCTTTTCTGTGGGGTAGGGGAGGTTGTTTTACTTGTCTTCATTTTCCTATTTATGTCAAAAGCCTTTTTTTCCCCCCTTTCCTTTCCTTTTTCCTGTTGCAATTCATTTATTCTGAAACCTCAAGAATAAATCCTCAAGGAAAAGATGATTTTTTTTCCCATTGCTGAATCCCTTGATACACCCTGCCAGGTCCTTTGCTCTTTGCTGGTAATGTTACATCTGAGACCACAAATCCCCTCGAGGTTCAAAGTCACTCTGGCCCAGCATCATCCAGCATCCCCAGAACACAAAGGGCTGTAATGGAAAGAGAAGCAATTTGTGTGCCTGTGTTTTCAGACTTCATACATTCAGAGGTTTATAATGTCCAAAGGGTAGATCAAGATAATTAAATATCAATAAGCAAAGATAGATGAGCCCTGTGCAGGTCAGTTTGCTACACAATACAATACAAACTACCAGGAGCTTTTGTAAATGCGTTGAAAATAGAAAGCATTCATTTTAGTTCTTTGTGCCAAGGATTACTTAAACTCACGCCTCTCTTAAACAGGTATTTGATTAGATCTTCATCCAGCCTGATCTTTCTGTGGGGATCTTAAAAAATCCCTGTAAATTGTACAAGACAGGCCAGGTTGTATCAAGTTCAAAGATTTTTCTACAACGAAAAATTGACCAATCAAACCTTTTGAGTATTGCCTTGTGGAATTTTTTTTTTCCACTCATCCTGGCAAAGCAAAGCCTTGCTATCAGAAATGTATTTATACGTCTGTGATGGTCAGTAGGAGCTCAGGATTTGTATCCAAGGTTTGAAATTTTTGGTTTTTCCTTGCAAAAATAAGTGGTGATGAGCAGAGTTGATTGTATTACATTAGACGCTTCCAGGTCACCTGAGGACTCTACAGGAAATGGTAAAATAAAGTCCTGGGTTGCACTACAATTGGGATTCCTGAAGCTAAGAAAATAACCCATTTTTTTGCTTTATTTATTTATGTACAATATAGAATCATTAAGGTAGGAAAAACCTCCACGACCTTCAAGTCCAACCTTTGACCAATCTACACCCTGTCCACTGAACCATGGCACTGAGTGCCACCTCCAAGCATTTCTTGAACGTCTCCAGGAATGGTGACTCCATCACCTCCCTGGGCAGCCCCTTCCAGTGCTTGACAACCCTTTCCTTGAAGAAATTGTTCCTGAAGCCTGCCTGGGGATGCTGTGGCAGAGAGATCACAGCTGGAGATCCACTCCTGAAACAGGCTGGGAATGCCAGGTGGGAATGAAATCTTCTGGCTGGGGCAATAACTCCCCACTTTGTAGCTTGACCTATCACATGACAAGAGAGAGGCCCTTCTACAAGGCCGGGAATTTGTTTCCTTGACCTGTCAGTGCCAGAGCTCGGCACAATGCAGGAATGATCCCACATCTTTTACTTGAGTCCCTTTCCTCATCTGTAAAAGGACAGCAAGGAAACTTGTTCCTAGTTCACCTCAGAAGTGGCACAGATTCGCTGAAGGCACAGATCTTGCTGTGTCTCATTCTGCTGCTGCTCTCACTGACAGCAAAACTCCCTGGCATTTTTCATTGCCTCGGTACACACACATGACTTTTGTGAGGCAGTAAGCAAGCAAATATAATGGCACCAAAAAAAAAAAAAAAAGGGAAAGAAAAAAAAAAGGCACACAGACACCTGCTGTGAGTTTATTTTGACAAGTGCCGTTTAGATGCAATAAGCTGCGATCATGTCTCCAGCGCGGCTGCAAACAGAGAGGAGCCGGCTGGGTAAACAAACCCAGGGGCAGAGTGCGGCTCCTCTCGCTGGGTGAGGGGCAGGAGGAGAGGGGGAGGAACAGGGCGATTTTGGGGTGGGCTTGCTGGGAGCTCTCTGCCCTCTCGGCCGAGCCCGGCGGTGCGGGAGGAGCCGGCGGC
>JAHLSL010000007.1:2537570-2681695 GCA_025920805.1 Petroica traversi | reverse complement strand
GCTGCTGAGCCCCGTCTCCATCCCGCAGCGGAGCCCCAGTGGCGAACATGTCAGCCCCGCCGGACCCCCAGGACCTGCTGCTGGCGGGCACTGGGGTGCACTGGGCTGCGGACGGGGCGGACCAGTTCGCCACTGGGGCTCCGCTGCGGGATGGAGACGGGGCTCAGCAGCGGGAACCGCTGGGTTTCGGCTCCGCCAGGGAACACCCGCCCGTTACCATGGCGACTGCATCCCCAGGTAAAAGGCGAGGGGTACCCGGGATGCTCAACAAAGGGGCCCTGCCGGCTGCATCTCTCCCGGCTGTCTCGTTCCTGACCCTTCCTCCGTTTTTCTCCCAGCCCGGCTGCTTGGAAACATTGCTAACGAGTTAGCCAGCGCATGTAGGGAAACAGAAAATAACGAGGAACTGCGGCCTTTGCAAATAGTTATTTTTTGCTGATGTGGGGGAGGGGGGACGCAGGAGCCAGCCAAGTTCCCTAAAGCTCTTTGCAGTTCGTTAGGCACAAGACAACCAGATTTCAGGCAAATGTTGGAAGGCATTTGGTTTCACCCGACTTGATGTGGATCTGTCCTCATTTGTCATACACCTGTTCACATCTGGAGTGACAGATCTCAATAGAGTTACTTCAGCTATTCCCTGAGCACCTGGAATTCCTGCCTGGCCCCTTATGTTACTTCAACATGCAGCTTTTAATTAAGTGCCTATTCTGAAGTGTTTGTACATTTTGTGCATGCTTTGGGGACTTGTTCATTTATTTGTGGACTTATTACTTGCTGTGTTTTCTGCCTTTTGAATGCTGAGGTATATTCAACTTGAGGTGCATTAAGTTTAGGGCCTGCAGGTTCATTGATTTTCAGTTTATTTTTTGGAATGTGTTCAATTTCCCTTGGTTTTCAGTTGTTTTCTTTAGTAGGGGTATTAACAGCAGGTGTATATCTGTTAATAAACCCCAGGAGGCTTCAGCTCCTGGTAGAAATGTTTGGGGGGAAATTACTCTCTTTCCTTCTTGGTGACAATTCCCTACTTTCTTTCCCATTGCTGTCTGTCAGAGAGCCCAAACAGCCAGAAACCCCAGCCCTGGGGGAGCTGGTGCATCCCATCTCACTGGGAAGTAGATGTTTCCATTACAGAGCCTGAAACATTAAACTCGTCTTGAGTAAGTTGAGGGTCAGGGCTCGGGACAGGAATCGATCTGTGTTATGCAATAGCTGCAGGAGCATTAGGAGCTGCGTTTTTGGGCTGAGTCCCTTCTAATCCCCTCCAGTCAATCAGCACAGAGAGGAGCTGGCCCGGAGCAGCACAGTGTGTGTGTCTGTGTGTGCTGTTCTGCTCATCCCCACACGCGTGGCCCCACAGGCTCTGAGTGTGCCTCGCTGCCTGAGTGTGCCCCTGCCATGGGCATTTCCCTGGTGCCTGTCTGGCTGCTCCATGTGACCGAGTTCAGGGGTAGAACGGCGTCCAACGCCCCTCGGCTGATGTGGGAAATGTTTTGCTGTTTCGTGGCTCTGGGCAGGCAGCAGATCTGCTGATGTGCTGCTCATTCGCTGAGCTCAGTGTTGGCTTGTGAAACGTGACTTTCTGCTGGAGGCAGAGGGCTGGGAATATCAGGCTGCTTGAGTGTGGGCAACGAGGGCAGGATTGGGGTCTCCAGGTAGGGTTGCCTCAACCTTACACAAAGAAGGGGGGGAAAAGAATCTTGTGAGCTTCTTTTTGTGCACTGGTGGATAAAAATATGGCCATGCTGAATCTCAGCATACAGAACAAAGAGGGGTGGTCTCTTAAACTGTGTAAATCACCATTAAATGGAATCTCTGTGAAGCTGCTTACATTTAATGAAGGCTTCTTCAGGCTTGACATGGTCTGTTACACTTACACTTAGAGAATGCAGAATAGACAGGCAGACTGAAAGAAAAGAAAAAGGAAAAAAGAAAAAAAGGAGAGAAGGAAGAAAAAGAGAGAGACGCAAAGAAAATTTTCAGCTGTTGGAATCCTCTGCAAAGGGGCTTTGAATCTGTTTGTTTGCTTGTGTCAAATTTGGCAAGGCGAGGGCAAAGTGAGTGATACAGACCTTTTTTTGGTGTTTGCTGGCTGCGGACCATCAGGCTGTCAGACCAGCAGTACCATAAGAGTAGTAAGGTGCTTTAAACATTTCCCATCCTGTTTTCTCTGCTCCACAGAGAAGCCTTGTGAGGCTGTGTGCGTGTCTGGCCGACCATGGCAGGCAGAGCAGCATCCCAAGCAGTGCAGCCCTGCGCACGCAGTCTCCCTGTGTTTGTGGCTGCAGCAGCTGTATTTCTGTTCCTCACTACCTAGAGAGCCACGACTCCCGCCCCCTTCACCGGGGGAAGTAAATAATTTCCTTGTTCTCTCTGTGTGACTAAGTATTCATAAGTTTCTGAATAAGAAGACTGTCATATTGTTGACTATCTGAAACTGTCAAGCTTTTCTGAAAACTCTTTATTTCTCCTGCTCGGAGAGAGATTCCTGCCTGTTCCTGAGCCATAGGAATGGACCCAGTGGGGGATACACAGCTCCAGCTTTTTTAAAACACTGCCATAATCTGCCATAAATTCAAACACTCCTGACAACATGGGCCATCTGGGGACACTTTAGACAAGGAGCAATCCATCCAAGCAAGAGTGAACTGGACAGAATAATTTTCAGGTAGCTTCCCAGCACATCCTGTATCTTCCTCCACACCTGTCAGACTAGTCTTCTGTTTTTTGGGGTATTTTTTTATGAAAATCATGGTTATGCTCTCTGAGGCAAGAGCAGGGTTTGGAGTCTGGGAGATTCTCTCAGCATGACGATAACTGCAAACAAATGATGGGAATTTATCACAGGTTGCACAGATATTTTCTTACACAACCTAAAAATTTGCAAACTTTCCCTGATCTTGGCTTTTGTTTTAAGTTTGAAAACCAGCCAGGGATTGTTGAAAGGTTCAGGAATATTTTCAAGCTGGCCGTGGGCCCGGCTTTGAGCCAAGCTGGCTTAGTGTCAAAACCTGGTGAGTGGTTTCTGAATGATGAAAAGCAATGGATTTCACTCCCCATTCTTTGGATCAACCAAAATCAGCAGTGATTGAGACTGCAGAAAAAAATTCCCACGAGGGATGGAAAGCTCAGGGATTTCTCAAGAGAAGTCAGGACAACAGGGAGCTGCAGATCCCACATCAGCCTTTCCTCCTGCAGGCCTCCAATGAAGATAAACTCCAGTAGCTTCTGGGCAGGGATAAGGCTGTTTCTCTTGCTTTTTTACTCAGCCCCTGAATTTTGCTGAAAATGTATCTCTTCCTCAAATGCAGAGTTTTTGTCCTTCCCAAAAATGAATTTGGTTCAGGGTGAGAGGACCTTGCAGGCAGCTGTTGCAAGGACTGGTGAGTGAAGCAGTCCTGAAGGGCTGGTGAGCAGTGACAAGTTGGTGAAGAGAGCCCCATGTCACCCAACACACCATCTGGCCACAGATTCTGTCATTTTATTTTTATACACCGACAGTGATTAAAATCCCTTGACAGGAATTATTTCCAAAAATATTGCACAGGCTAACAGGCATTCCCCAGGATAAATACATATGGTTTCCTCCAGAGAAATGGCAAAATGTAAGAAATGACTGTACCTCCATGCTGGACGTGTTCTTTGGGGGAAAATAGTGGTGAAAGGGCAGGAACTCCTACAAACAGTGATTCCTGTGTAAGGATCTGGGAAATTTCATGCAGTCTGGTGCATGGCTGGGGTACCTGTAGGATGATATAGTCTGTAGTGTTATGGCCCCACATGCGTGCAGCTGAGATTGAGAGAACTGCCAGCTCATGCTCACTCCAGATTTTTTGGTAAAAAATAGAAAAAATCCAGGCAACCGGGCCTTCAGACAGGCCACAACAGTCAGGACATCCCTGGAAATCCTGGCCCATTTCCAGATGCCTCCAAAGACTGGAGACATAGTCACATGTGGGGTCCAGCTGCCCAAAGGAGAGGGTGCCAGTGCCACAGGGGATGGCATTAATAACTGGGACATGTCCATGGGGACACAATGGGATGGTGGATATGGCCTGTGGAACAGCATGCAGGGGTTGGCTGGGATCCCATGGGGTTCCTCAGTGGCGTGGAAGTCCTGTGCTTACGGGAATGACAGCACCCATTTGGTGCTGGGAAGTGAAGGAAGGAGAGGTTTAAAACTACCTGGGTGAGGCAAGTGAGTTGAGGAACAGCCTCTGCCTGCTGAGGAGCAGTGGGAGACCAAATCCCAGGAGTGTTTCTTGCTCTGATAGGTGTAGATTTAACACAGAAGACAGTGAGGGTGTTGACTGCCACTGCTCCGTGTTGAAGACAATCTCTCGTGTCAGTGCTTTAAATAAAGACCTTTTAAAAACCCTTCCTAATTCCCATGATTTGTAGAGTCTGGGTTTGAAGATATGAGCTAACCCACCAACCCAACCTCTGCCTACAAGGGACTGCAGTGATGTGTCCCTGCCATAAGCCTGAGTTTGTATTGATAATGCTGCACCAGAGAATCTCAGCTTATGGTTTCTCTCCAGAATCTGGCAGCTTTGCACCTCAGCATGAAAGGGATTTCTGATGGTCTTCAGGCAGGCTGAGAGCCCCATGGTTCACCTGGATGGAGCAAATTTGGCATGAGTGTGAATGTCTGCACTGCTCAGGTTTGGCACTGATGCCAGATCCCAAATGCAGCAGGTTCCCCGAGAAAACTGGCTCTTTGTGGCCTTCCCACCCCTCTCCAGGGGTCTAGGAAGATCTCCCTCTTCCCAAGCATCCAAGGCAAAGAACTGCTCACAGCCACTGCATTGGAAAGGCCGAGGTCCAAACCCTAATTTTTCAAGTTGCTGAAGAAAATCATGATATGGTGGATTCACTGACCTAAGAATGACACAGGGAAGCCTCAGCAGGTGTTTGGAAATATGTCCTGAACTGCCAGGCAATCCTGCTCAGACTGAACCACCTGAGGCCAGATTTAGTCTCACTTTAGAAGAGTATATATTCATGCCAATTCTACTATCCACATTTTAGTCTTTTCTGATTTAGAGAACTGAATTCAGCTTTTCTCTGCTGTCTGGATTAGTCACTCAAAAATTCTGAGATACTGCTGTGAGTGAAGGGGACAGGGATCATTTGGTGGAGGTTCTCCCCATTCCCTGGTGTTTTGTTAGTGCAAGCAGATTTTGCAGAGAGGGAACAAAGCGGATTTCTTCTTGGATCTTTCTGTTCTTGTAATCCTCATGAAGCTTAACAAAGTAGCCTAAGCCCACAGTTAGCCATCAAAAAAAAAAAAAAAATCCTGTTGAAGTACTATTATTCATTCTTACTTGGGAAAAGTAGGAGTGATGGCTCCTGTTAGACTTCTCCAGAAATGCTCTGTATGTGGGTACTCTCAGATGTGCCTAAAACTCCTGTTATAAAATCTGTGCAGCAATGTAGTTCTCAACTCGATACAGATGAAAATTCTTCTGGTTTTGCCCTGTTCCTTACAGGGATGCAGGTAGTTCTGTCTGCTTTGACTGCCACACTGATGAATTTTCTTCAGCCTTCAGGGCTGCAACTGGGTTGAGGAAGAGGATGAGGCAGATGAAAGAGCAAAGTAGTACCAGGGAGGGTGACTCACCTGCCTTATTTTAATCTTCATCACTCAGTAATGAACTGTTTTATTTATAGGCAGGGAACTGAGGGGGAGAGTTTGGGGAGGAGGAGAATGGCGTGGAGGGGAGAGGCTTTGGATGTCCCAGTTACTGCAAGCATTGGGTTTTGTGAGTTGCAGTATTTTCTGGGCTGTGAATCTCCCCTGGGCTGGGTGGTTCATTATCTCTCACTGGTGCAAGGGTCCCAGGAGGCACATCTGCCTCCTTTTTAATTCAGCTCTGGAAATGCCATTCAATGACATGTCTTATGCCTTATTTTTACCAAAAAATGTGTATCGTGCAGGTATCAGTCTGTCTGGGGACAGCAACCCCAGAAAATACCTGCATGTTGCCTCTGTTTCAATCCTCCCAGAAAAGGTTGGGCAGATCTCACAGGTCTATCATGCCCTCACAGTCTATCACATCCATGAAGGGATCCTGGCCCAGCTGCATGGCCTGGATTGGCACAGGATGTTCAGGTCTGGAGTTTGGCTCTGCTTTCAGTCCTGAGGCCTGAGTTGGCCCCGAGACCTAATTATTTTGTGCACAAGGGTTTTAGCTCAAAGTTCCTGAAACAACCAAGGAGTTGTGCTGCAGGTCCACATCATCAACAGGGAATGCAGTTTTTAAAATTCTTCTTAGGACTTTCCCTCACTCTCCCTCCTCAGTAGTTTCTACCTCTAAAATGGGCCAAGTACGCATTGAACTTTTTAATTTTTAATGTAGCATTTATGTCCTCATGTCTGTCCTTCATGTACTATTCTCTTACTTCTAAATCAGGACTGCTTACAGAATTCTGGGGATTCTTGTTTTTCTTGGATTGTTTGTTTGTTTTTTCTCAAAAGAGAAGGTGGCCTCCACATAGCAAACCATGTTTCAAGTAATGAAGCATTATTTGTCATTAGTTTTCTAATCTAGGAAAAGCTGTAGAGTTGGCATGATTCAGCACTCAGGAACACACCTCACATAAACATTCTGTCTTATGGTCAGTCTATTTCTCCAAGAAACCTCACACCTTCAACAGTGAGAATAAATTCTTGGCACTCACCTGCAAGACAAAACTTGAATATAGAAAGGACCTTAATCATCTGTTTCAGTCCTCCTTGTTTCAATGAAGTATTTAAGATTCCAGTTTTATAGAACATAAGTGCATTCTTAACTGCAATTAAAATTAAGATGGTCTTAAGCATATGCATAAAGGTGAGCATGTTTTGTTTAATTTATGGATAAATGAAGTAGAAGATATATCACGGATAAATTGGCTTTATTACCCAATAGACCAGACTGCTTCAGGACACTTGCATGTAAAATGGAAGCACCAGCACTTACCCATCTCATTACAGCACTGTGAAAATTAACCTTTAAAGAGATTGAAAACTTAGAATGAAAATCATAATAATGTTGCTGTTGTTTATTTTGATCTATCATGTGCGTCTAGGTGAGAATAAAAATTGTTAGAAATTACCACATCCTTCCTAAGCCTGTGTCTTTCAAATATTGAGGTGTTACCTCATAAACATTGCCTTTGTACTTTAATATTCCTTAAGAGCAGGCTTTCCCATCTTTATCTAAATAACAGTCAATAAAAGGTTTATTTGCATATTTCTTTCACTGCCGTTATGAGTTGCCTGCCCTTGATACAGCCTGAGATCTTGGATGAGGAAAGGTAGCTGGTTCTTCAGAGACAATTTCAGCAGAATTGCCATTGACTGCTGCAGCATTCCCAACATGTCCCTCCCCCAGCAGTGGCTCCCATCCTGGGGGCAGAGCTGCAGTGGGGTGTTTGCCTGGGTGCAGGAGAGGATGGAGCAGGGAAGATGCTTTCTGCACTGGGGTGGCTCTGCAGACCTGCAGTTATGTCAGCTCAAGGCTTTTTCTGTGTCATTCAGGACATGAGTTATGCCTTATTTTTTCAGCAGTGCTGAATTTATTAACTGCAGCTGATTTATTGCTGGTAGCTTTAAAGACATCGACGGGACTTATGAACTGTGGCCAGTAAAAAGCAAATGTCTGCAGCAGCCTTGTCAGGCTGGGAACTTTCCTGCTTGCAGTCCCTCAGGATCTTGTGCTTCTCATCTCTGAGGCTTTTTTTCTGTCCAAATCATCAGTCCATGTCTCAGGTGCACATGTGGGGGCCTCTGGGTGAGCCCTGGGGCTGAGAAGGAGGAAACACCAAGTCTGGCCAGGGCTTTGTATCCCAAACACAGCCCTGGGTGCCATCCCTCACCCTAACGGAGCACCCATGGACATTTCAAAGCCATAAATGCAGAAGTTACAGAACCAAATGACATCCTCAGCTTTCCCTGCACTGCATTAGTCACTGTCTGCATGATCAAACAAAAATCCTCACCCCGGGCAGGCTCTGCAGCACAGCTGTGCAGAGAAGGGCTGCAGACAGCCTGAGCCATCTGAGTTCATGCGCATCTTCTCCTGCTGGGCTCCTCCACACAGCTCCCAAAAACACTCAGGGCACCTGTGAAAGAAACACTGGAGACACAGACTGCATTTAAGGGCTGTCATCAGCAAGAGTTCTGCCATTCACAGGTCTAATCCACCCCCTAAGCAGAGGCCTATTCCCCCACAAACATAATTTTGCATGTCAGGAAGGTGGGGACTCCCTCACCCCACACAGGTCCTCGGGGCACACCTAACCAGCAGAGCTGCTTTGCTTGAAAATTGCTTTAAAAGCTCCTGGGCAGGCCAAAGGGCTGGATCCTGAGCACAGCCTGAAGGTTGCTCTAAATCTGCCAGCACTGTTCAAGTGTTCACCCATATCCAGGTCAGCTGCATCCCTGTCCCTGTGTGAGGCACCGAGGCCACGGCGGGGCTGGGAGGTGAAAACCTGCAGCCAGCAGAGCTGGGGATCAGTGTCTCATCTCTGCCCTGATCTGTGCAGCAGCATTCCATGTGCTTTGTGGGAGGGGGAATGGGATTTCACAGCCACCAGCTCTCTGCTGGCTCCTGGAGCGTGGAGGGGTCTGAATTCCAATCAGTCTTAATTGGGTCTTCCCCTTGATGTCCTTAATGCAGAGGCAAAAGAGAGGCACTCGCTGCTCGTGTGTACAGGGGCTGTTTTGCATTTCGTGATATTTTCATTCCTGTTGACTTCAGCACCAAAGCACGATGCAACACGCTGGGGATGAAAGGAGCACTTCAGCTGAACTGGAAGCTGAGCTGCCCCGTGCAGGTGGAGCTGTGTGATAGGAGCAGCAGTCATTTGTTATTTGCAGGCTGATTTTAGCAAAACGGGGAAACTCTGCTCCCTATGAAAGTTACAAAAATGTGTATCGTGGTTTTTTCATCTTCTGTTTGGAGTTATCTCTGTCTGAGGATGTAGCATGTTTGTCAGTTTGCTGGGTTGGGGTTTTTTTTGGCTGTTTTTTTCCTTTTATTACAAAGGCTTATAGTTTGGGTAAACATCTCTGAGCAAATGCTCTAAACAGCAATATTGCTGTGCACTATATTTTAATTGAGACAGTTGCTTTTGATGTAGGGCTAACCTAAAGCTGAGGCTGATTCCTCTGTTTTGCAGCTTTTGCAGTTCTTTAAAATAAAGACATAATGCAACACTTATGTAGTTGCTGATTTCTCTGCTGCTCTAGCAAATTATCACTGGAGTTGAATGTAGAATTGATTCCTCAGAATTTCCTGGATATCCTGAAAGTCTCTGTTCATAATCTGTGATTCTCAGAGTGTAATTAGTTTGTAGGAAAGGTGATGGGCCCAAAGGTGACACTCCAAGGTGATGTGTGAGAGTTAAAATCCCAGAGGAGTCTCCTCCTCTGAACACATTGTTTATGGGGAAAAATAAAATAAAATAAAAATGGCTTGGAACCTCTGGGCAGTAGCTCTGTTTATCACTTTAACTAAGAAATCTTTACAGCAAATTGGCTGCTAAGTGGCATCTTTGTTGCTGGAAAGAGAGGATTTTTATAGAGCCTTAGTGTTTTAGGTGGTATTTATTTTCCTACATAAAAAGTTCCGTGAGTGTTTAATGAGGGTACATTGCACACAGGATCGGAAAGTCAAACAAGCAATTAAATGATTGCATGGACAGATGTGGATTCATTAAGTAAAACCTGGATTACTTTTACATGGATGAAATAGGAACTCTGCCTATGAAAATGCATACCTACATCTGCTGCTAGAAGAAAGGACTGAATTTCCTGAAATTTAAATTTTTTTTTTTAATTTATCATCAGGCAAAAAAAAAATCTTTCTGCAAGATATGGCTTAAAATAATACTAATTTTAAAAACAGTGAAAACTTATTAATTAAGTGCATATATTTTCAAATTATTCTCGGATGGATTCATGTTTTATCTTATTTGGCTGGCAGCAGCATTTAGAAAAGTACCTTTGCTTTTATAGTAGGACATTTATTCCAAATATACACAAATTCCATGTCAAAAGCACTAATTCCAGCCTGTGAAGTCCTTTATTCTATTTTAGAATTGCCATGTCATGTACATTTTTTCTGTTGTGGTTTTTTTTTTTTTTTCTTTTCCCCCTACCCTAAAAAATACCACTGGAGATTATGGTGGATTATCTGAGCAGTTATCACAGTAAAACCCAGTTGCCATTTTGAGATTTTTTTTTTCCTCAAAGTCCTTTTGACATTAGCCTTAATAATCCAGTGCTGTGTAGTAGCACTGTTCAGGGCAGAGCTGAGGAGACAGGCCTGGGATTAATGCTGTGTGAAATTCAAGCAATCTCCTTCCACTTTGAACGTGCTAAGCAGACCATGTATAATCCCTGGAATATTTGGTAGATCTGCCAGGCCTTGAAGATGGCATTTGTAATATTTGTCTAGCTATATGTATTTTTACATCCTTGTCCCTTCCTGTGCCATCCAAACTCTATTCAGAAGTGAGGAGAGGGGGCTGAACAAAGGCTGAGAAGTAAATGTACCATTCCCAGGAGGAGATTTTACAGTTTGGGCTTCTTTTTTTCCCCTCCCTCTGCTGTTGCTTTTTAATGAATCGTTCTTCTAACCTACTTTAAATTGAGCTTCTAGCATGCTGGATGTTTTGTAGATGAATCATACTGTGCAATGCACTTATGCATATCTGCTGTGCAAGTACATTGTCAGCTTGTATTTGATAACCTACCAGCAAGCAGGATCTTTTTTTATGGAACCTTGGGATACTGGATTGTTCTCCAAGTGAGAATAATGCAACCACTGTTAATAAATCAGGCTGGGTCCGGGGATGTCTCACCACTTTCACTGCATTCTTGATTAGCATTATCCTCAGAGGTATAAATTAAATAGGAAAATATATAATCTGGGAAGCTTTCCAGCCTCATCTTTGAAAATGAGAGCTCTGTGCTTTGCTGGGATTTCTTTGGTGGAGGAATGCTAATAGCAATGCTGAAGATGTGCCCTGATTGCACCCTAAAGAGTAGGAAGATGCACTGATTATCTTCTTTTTAATTTTTTTTCTCCTTTTCTTTGTTATCAAGACAATTTCTGATCTGATCTGCACCGGGTGAACAATTTTCTACATGGTTCTGTGAATTGATCCCAGAAGTGCAGCTTCAGTCTCTCTCTTTTCTACTACTTGTTCCTTTTGTCTGACATCTGCATAAAATCTGGTGCATGTTTTCCCACCTCAGCCTGCAGACAACTGCCTGCAGCTGTTCAGAGAGTGGACACAGTCCCTCTGAGACACTGGCCAAAGGCTGAGCTTCAGCAATAAAGACTGCAAGAAAAAGATTTCTTCTGACTGTTCCTACAAGGTGTCATCACAGCCGGATGGTAACTCCTGTCACCTCCCTCCCCGCCAAGGGAAGAAAACTGTGCTGCAGAATGTGCTGATGTGCCAAAAAAAAAATTCACAAGGAGGGTTTGATTTTTGCAATGTTCCAGCTGTGCTAAATGAGCAGAAAGGGGAGTTTTCAACATATCAGCAACATCTTGGAAATGAAAATGCCACATCTTCCAGCACTTTCTGAGTAGTCAGTTTTCCCTTTCCCTGCCCATAATCCACTCAGGTCTTTGGTTGAAACTGGGAGTTTGGCATGACTGTTGTACTTGGAGTCTTGCTGTACAATGTCTATGTTTCTGTTTGCTTCCCCTTGGCCAGCCCTCTGCAAACATCTTCCTTTGCTTTCCAAGACATGGTGAAAATCACAGAATGCAAGACCTGTTGTTCCTCAGGTTGCCTTTTGGGGAGGCGTAAAATACTTTTATTACTGTTTTCCTGGTGGAACATCTAATCCACAGAGGATGAAGAGTCTTACAAACAGCTCCCAGGAGCTGCATTTGAACTGGATCTGAGTCTGATGAGGCCCAGGCAGTGCCGGGCTTCTCCAAAGAGGTTTTGGCTTCATCATCAGTGACTCAGTTTACAGGGCCTCTCAGGCTGAGACCCCAAAAAGTAATTCCTCTCCCCTGAAAAAATGTAGGGCAGTTATTTTTACTTAGGCTCCTGAAGGTGGTTAATTTCTTTCCTGAATGTTATCACTTTTAAATTAATATTGAGGATCCTTAGTTATGTTTTACAAAGGCATTCACCCTTTTAGCTCAACCAAATAGAAGGAATAACATGTGTTATTTTCCAGCTCTACTGACATTGGTAGATTTGCTGAAGCAATGTATTTCAACATTTCCAGACATTTTTCCTGTGGAGCTTTCTCTTCCATAGAATGGTTTTCTGTTTCCCCTTGATTTGAGATGAAAAGAAAATTGAAAATAATATGAAATTTTCCCACAGGACAGAATTTCTTTTGCAATAGCTCAGCTTCTAGGTAATGTCAGGAATAACACAAACCACTGCAATCAATGTGCTTAATTTCAACTCTGCATTTATGACTTATTCCTTGACATTTCTGTCTGAAGAATAACGACATAAACACACTTCACTCTCAGCTTGAAAATACCCATTAAATCTGAGAGCTACTGCACCAGCAAGCAGGGTTTGTGAGCACCTATTTAATGCAGTGAACAGGGTTGTGACCTTGGTTTTCTGTCACTGGAAATGAAATTTCCTCCTGGTCCAGCCCATCTCATTGCTGCTGAGGTGTAACACCAAGCAGGTTATTCTCTCTTTATGGCAGATGACTTTGCCAACACTGTGCTGAAGAAGGCATGAAGTGTTTCCCAAGCCAGCAGCTGCCCAGATGTAAATAGCTATCATAGAATCATAAATCCTAGAATGGTTTGGGCTGGAATGGGTCTGAAAGACCACCCAGTTCCAACCCCTCTGCTGTGGGCAGGGTCACCTTTCACTATTCCAGGGTGCTCCAAAGCCCATCCTGGAACACTTCCAGGGTTGGGGTAACCACAGCTCCTCTGGGCACCCTGTGCCAGCGCCTCTCCACCCTCACAGCAAAGAATTTAGTCACAATATTTTACCTAAACCTACCCTCCTTCAGCTGAAGGCCTCTGCCCCTTGTCCTATCACTGCATACCCTTGTCCAAAGTCCCTCTCCAGCTCTCTTGGAGCCTCTTCAGGCACAGGAAGGGGCTCTCAGATCTCCCTGGAGCCTTTTTTTTCTCCAGTCTGAGCAGCCCCAGCTGTCTCAGCCTGTCTTTATAGATAAATTCCAGACCTGTTGTAGCTCTCTGCTGGACTCATTCCAACAGGTCAACATCATTATATAGTGCTCCTTCTTTACTGACTTAAAAATGTGACTTGACTATTGATGCCAAGCAAGGGAAGGAAAGTGAGGGGAAAAAAATCAGACTCTCTTCTTAGACTCTGTACAAGACTTTCCTTTCTGAAAAGCTCTCCCCTTTTCACACTGTGTGAGCAGGAAAGCAATTCAGCTCCCCATGAGCGGGAAGTGAAGCCTTTAGGAGCCATCAGGTTCCCCTTTGTGTCCCTGAACTCAGAGCTGCAATGACATCTGAACCCTCAAATCTGCTGTGCTGCTTGTTTTAGTCAGCTTTTCAGGGAAAAAAAATTGTCTGTTGCAGAAGTTTTGAACCAACTTCAGGCCTGTTCAGCTGGATGGCAGGAACTGCTAGAACAGGTAAAAGCCAAATCTTACCAGCAGTCTTCTGCTCCTGCCTGCTCCCAGCCCCAGGTGTCCCAGACTTTTGTAACTTTTAGAAATGAAAAGCCAGATGTGAGCAAAAAACATACTGAGGAAATAATCTGCAGAGTTGCTCACTCAGATTTCTGGTTAAAGCTGCTCTGCTGTGCCAGGCACAAGGGAGATTCTGAGAAGATGAGTTAGAGGAGCTGGTTTCTAACCTTGTCCAACATCAAGTTGAGAGGGAAAAGGGTGTTTGCTCCTGGTGCTTGGTGAAACTGCCAGGAGAAATGAGCTACACCAAAAATCAGTGCAGGTAGAAGGGTAAAGTTGTATAAATTACACAGGAGTGTCAGTCCAGGGAGGAGAGGAAGTCAGCATGGAGGGGGAAATTAATAGCAAGGAAAAGAATTTCCAGCTAATCCTAGGAGTTTGGATTTCTCAAGAAATGGATTTTTTACCAATTTATGAAGGGAATTAGGTAATTTGACACTTGCAGTGATGGAGGTTAAGCTTATAAATTCAGCAGGTGCCTTTTGGTCACATCTCCTGTGTTCACAAGATCTGGAGGCAAACTCTGCCTGCAAATCCATCTCCCTCCACCCTTCGCTCAGTTGGAGCAATTAACATAATTGCTTTTAAAAAAAAGCTTTTGAATGCATTTTTGTTCCTCAATGATTTCTTTCAGTCAATTGAAAGGGCATGAAATCCCCATTCTTCAAGGCAGAGACAGATCTGTTGAGCCTTTCACCATGTGAGTAATACCTGGAGGAGAGCTGTGCCCCAGTACGGTCTGGTGTGCTGGCTTTGCTCTCCAGACCCTTGCGGGCTGGAGATCTCCCAGATCCTACATTTAGCACTGGGAAATGACAAGGAATAGCATGAAAAAGCAGAGTTATATTGGCCACCTGTATAAACATTCTGAATAAACAGGAGAGGGTTATGCAGGGGCAGGACACCACAGCAGGAAGAGCTTCCTAAACATGAGATGGGAAACCCCAGATGAATCCATCAAAGAAGGATAGGGGTGTTGAGGATCACAAGCCAAACTCCAGCCACCTAAAGGCTGCAAATCTTGTGCTGTTTTGCTGTTGTGAACAGGCTGAGATGTGGTGATGTTTTTTATGTACATGATGCAATCAATGGCATGGGGGTGGGCGTGGTGTCCAGGCTGGAGCACACCACCTCAGGAGAAATGCAGAAAGCATAGAGGAGAGGGACCAGGGTGATCAGATGTCAGGGAAATAGGACCTAGGAGGGAAGATTGAAAGAACCAGGCTTGTTTAAGCTAAAAGAGAGAATTGCTGGGGTGCAGAACAAGAGCAGTCTCTAAGTGCTTTGAATTCATAAAAGCCCAAGCAAAGAGCCTGAGTCAACTTGATATCCAGGAATGAGCATGGCCTCAGCTGCAACATTCAGATTAAACATTTGGAAAAGACTTTTGAAGAGCGTGGACCTGTGGGACAGAGAAACACAGGTTGCTGGAGTAGGCAGTGCAGAGGGACATCACCCAGATGGCAAAGGAAGTGGTGCTGCTTCCTGGAGCCAGCAATAGAATCAGGTCTTTCAAGTCTTTCTGGCCCTGTTTTTGGTGAATCTATAAGCTGAGGTGAGGGATGGCAGCAGGAAATACACTAATTTATTCTTTGCCCATCTTAGTTTGGTACTAGTTTAGTTTAGCCCTGTATAAACCAGCAGCTTCTGTTACTCTTCAAAAGTGTACATTGAGTATAAGTCACAGAAAAGTAGGAATGGCTGGTGTTTGTGTATTTCAGTGTCTTTTTATGGCAATTATTGATTTTTATTTTTTTTTAAGAAAAGTATATGTGTTTTGTAGAAAAAGCCCTGCTTTCCTTAGGGGGAATGAGTGAATTGACTCCTGCAGTCAAACCTCAACAAAACATTCAGTGGCTTAAGTTGGACAAACTGCAAACTTCGGCATAAAGTAATAACAAGGTTTTTTAATAAATGAAGATTTGGCAGAGAAAAATTATAGAAGATAAAGGGTGCAGTGATAGTTGTATCCTAACAGCATAGTGCCTGCATCCAAGGAAGGAGGAAATGGAAAAAGATACAGCAACTACAGTCTTATTAAACTGATTTAATTAGTATTGTTGCAGGCATAAAGGGAAAATAGGAAAAAATCATTTATATATGTGGACTGTGAAGTGAAACTTCATAATTTACTTCAGTAAGAGACTGATTGTTTTCTCACTGGGTGTCAGTGAAGTGTAAACCCCAGTACTGCATGGAACACTTCTGCTATGGAGATAGGCAGGGAGATTTGGGGTTGTGCATTCTGGAGAAGAGAAGACTCCAGGGTGACCTCATTCTGACATTCCATACTTAAAGCGAGCTTATACAAAAGAGGGGCAGTGACTTTTTACATGGACAGATAGCGATAGGACGATGGGGAATGAGTCCAAACTAAAAGAGGAGAGATTGAGTAGATACTAAAAAGAAATTCTTCACTGTGAGAGTGATGAGACCCTGGCACAGGCTGCCCAGAGAAGCTGTGGCTGCCCCATCCCTGGCAGTGTCCAAGGACAGGATGGATGGGGCTTGGAGCAACCTGGGATAGGGAAACGTGTCCCTTATTTACAGAGTCACTATTGCTTTGTGATGAAACAGTGAAAGCAAAAAAAGTGACATCCAAGAAAAAGAGTTGAAATAAATACCTGACACTTGTTTCAATGTTTTTGATTTGCTTTGAAACTGTCTTAATAAAAAAAAAAATTAAAAGTCCAGTTTTATAGAAATTAATTTTCCCAGCCAATTCTTTTAAGTAAAATTTTCCATGCTTCTGAAAGGGCGAGGAAATAATCAATGAACACTGTCTGGAGAAGTATAGCACCTCTTCCCAACTGTGCTAATACTGGTGATAGAACAGCACTTCCTCAGACCAACTTGAGAGCCAAATTTGGAAATGATTCCCTTTATACTTGAGCTCTATGGACTGCTCATGAATATTAGAAGTGTGCGCTGTGCTGCTTAATTGTAGCTTCTTATATGAGTCACATGATTATTTAATGAGGATCCTTGATTGGAGGCATGAGCAAACACATCTCTTATATACACTTGATTGTGCCAATTTCAGGGCTCATTTTCTCTTGATGCTGATACATAACACGTTTGTCATTGTCTTTGGCAAACATTTCTTTGCCAGAAAAAAATCATTTCTCAAGTATCAACAGCAAATGATACATGGATTAGCTAATATAAAATGTGTAATAGAGCAACAGAGTCATAGAATAATGGAATCATTTAGGTTGGAAAAGACATTTAAAATCATTGAGCCAACTGTTCCCCCAGCACTGCCAAGGCCACCATTAACCCGTGTCCCCAAATGCCTCATCCACATTTTTTTAAATCCCTCCCTTCATTGCTTCTGTATCATCTCCCCTGAAACAAAATTAAGAAACTAACATTAAGATTCACTTGTGAGATATACTTGGGTGGCCAGCAGCAAGTGTCCATTCCAGCAAGTGGGAATTTTATTAGGTTAATTCAGAATCTTCTTCAGGAAAGGCTGATCCCTTTGTTTTCTTAGCTCTTCTGTAAGTTGGGATCTTGGGGGTTTTGTGTTTCTGGTGTGTTTTTGTTTCTCCTGGGCATGAGGGTGGCTGTAATTCTCACCTCAGAACAAGAGTGGGTTGCAGATCCAATAGAGCTGCTCCAGTGCCACATCTTCTGCCCATCTCTGGGTCTCATCCTGCATCCAGCATTAACAGGGAACCACAAGGTCCTCAAGAGATCTCCAAAAATCATAGAAAGGCTTGGGTTGCAAAGGACTTCAAAGGTCATCTAGTTCCAGCTAGAGGAGATGGGTGGTTTTTTCCATTTATGGTACACTGCTTGTGCAACTGTTTTCTCATGTATTAAGTTTGGGTGAAAAAAATCTTTAGGTTTCCTGAAGACTCTATTAAAGCAGACAGCTACACCAGATTTCAGAAGAGCCTTCTCTGAAGTACCTTTTCACTGGATTTAAAGCTGTGCTTCATGAATATAAAACATGACATATGGGATCTTCCCTCTGCCTAGCAGCAAAGGCTGATGCTGATGTAAGACAGAGTCAATGACCTGCCTGGATTGATAAATAATCTTCATTCTTTGCACTGTAAAGATTCAGTGCAGCTGCACCAGTCCAGGATACCTGACCTACTTGATTGCTGAAGTTACAGATTTTTTTTAGTATAGTACAAAAATGAGATTATCTGTTTGGAAAGTGACTCCGCAAGTACAATAGAGTCATTTTCTGTTCCAACAGTGATTCCACCATTCCAAAAACTGGTGATTATTATTCAGGTGAATGTTGTCAATTCATTGTGGTAGCATGCCTATTTCCAAAATTCCTTGGTCTATGTGTTGGTTTAAATTATTAACAAACAGTTCTTTCAAACATGTTGCCAAGCCAGCCATAACCCCTTGAACCACAAACATAATCAAAAGCAAATTCTTTCCAAAACACAACACTTTTTGTTTAATAGATTCACTGACCAAAGGAATGGCAGATCAAGGAAGAAAAAAAGGGAAAGAAATAACAGGCTTGGAAATCTGAAGATGGGCATGGATAGACAAGAGGTCATCATGGCAGTTCTTTGAGGATGCAGAAAACATTTGGGGAAAAAATGGAGAAGGGTTAGGAAAACATCTGGAAGGAGTGATGCCAGATGGTCATTTCCTTTTTGATTCGACCAGTATTTTTCTCATAAAATACGAAGACCAAATTTTCATGTTTTTCAATATTTACAGATCTCAGTCTGTATGTAAGAAGGAAAATAGGGTCTCTAACAGAACTCTGTGAATGCTTAAAATAATATTCTCTGCTTTGCTGAGTCAGCCTAAATGGCCTGAGATTTTGAAGTGCTGGGAATGCCCAAATGTTTCACCAGTTACTCATTGGGAATGCTTCACCCCTATTACAGAAAGGATCTTATTTAGAGAAAGGAACTCTGGCCACTTTACGATTGGAATATTTTAGCTTTTGTTCCCACCACAGCAAAATCTTGTTGAGCTGGTAGAAGGGAGGTATTGACTAGAATAATTTTTCTTAATTTCTGCTTGTGGCTGGTGGTGCAGTTCTTACTTGAGAGATTTGGTAACCTCAAAGATATTTTCAACTGCAGACATACACTTTCCCACATCAACCACCATGAAAAGCCAAGTACAAAATAAATTTTTTAAACAGATCCCTAGACTTTTGTTTTATGGCTTTGAGGTATCATTGTTTTCCCCACTTAGAAGGGAACATATGCATTTTATGTAACCTTGAGCAATTATAATAGCAAATTATTATGTTTTCTACAAAATGCTTGTGTTTCCTTCCACGGATCAATGATCTTAAACTTTCAAAACATGATGTTAAGGTGGTGTTGAACTGTGGGTATTTTTTCATTTCATTGTGCATAATGCTGAGACAAAATTTCATACAGCCTGAAATTCAAATGCTGGGATTTCAGTGGGGCTATATTTAGCATCATTATCCTATGGGGCAAAAACATGAATTTGAGGAACTTAGAGAAGTTCTTTCTACCTGGGGTTTCTTGAGGATATCTTGAGGATTCTCCCACTGTCACTTTTGCAGTACAAGATGCTCCCACATTTTAGGGACCCCCCAGGTGCAACACCACCCACTGAGAGCCTCATGTTTCAGAGAGCTGAGGAGAGGGCATGGCACAGTTGTGGGTATTGTGAACACACCTGGGAGGGCTCCAGACTCTGCTGCTGTGTTCCTGTCCTGAGTCACCCTCCTGTCCCCGACCTGCCATGTGAGTCACTGAAAAAAAAGTCAAACTCTACATTATGGGGCCCTGAAAGGAAATAGCATTAGAATTGTTTAGGGTCTTTCTTAGGCTTTATCTGGATTTCAGTAATTTAAAATTCATCAGAACTTTGCTAACATAACCTGAATAATGCAGTTATGCATGCAAACATACTTGGGTATGTTGCAAACACATGGTGCAATTTTTTTTCCTGAATGATGTGCAGAGGCTCTGGTGGTCAGTAAGATGAGCTGGAATGAGCAGTGTGGGCTCAGCCAGGTAGTTGGGAGAAGAGGTAATTCCCTCTATCCAGACAAGGGTGCATAGAAGGGAAATTTAGCTACCTGAGCTAGCTCTGAAATGCCTCTGCTCTGAACAGGGTTTGGACTGCAGAGTTCTCCTCCAGCCTGATTTTTCTTGTGATTCTGACTTTAGGACTCTGTTATGCCACCTTCCTCTCTGCTGTTCTTCTACCTACTATTCCTGACCACTTCCATCTGTTTTCACATTGCAGATATAAAGGTAATTAGGGCTATTTTAAAAGTTGGCTGCTGGCCCTCGAGACACTTTTGCACCAGCAAAGGGCTTGGGTTGCTTCTCAAACCTAGCTGTGTCTTGTTGCTCTGCTGTGTAAGTCTCTTCACTCTTTCTGGTTCACAAACAGAATTAATGAAATAAAATATATGTATTTCTGCCTGAGAGTAGGAATTTTCACTTTCCTCAGGAAAACAAACAAACAAACCAAATAAAAAGTTGTTTTTATTAAATCCCAGGTGTTCAATTTTCTCTCTGCCAGTTCCTTTCACTTCACTTTGGAAACTACTGATTACTTTTATGAAAAGTCAGCTTGGGAAAAGACACTGCACATAAATTGCAGTACAGTCTGCCACAACCACTGTGCCACAAAATCTTTCTTCTTAGCTAAAATTATTTCCTGAATTTGGCAGAAACTTCCAAACGTTGGGGCCTATCAAGTGTGATCTTTTCACCCAATGTCCTATCAAGACCCCAAATCTCAGCCATCTTCAATCCTGTAAGTGCAGTGGCAAATTCCTATATCCCAAATTTGTGTTACAAATGCCATTTTTTAACAGTGTGAGCAGAGATTTGCACTGGTGATGCTGCTGCTGGTTTCAAGGAGGAATAATCTGACAATGAAGTGGTTTTTTTTCTTATTTTTTAGCAGTGAAAAGCTGGGCTGAAACTAAGGAGAAAGGTGAATGTGCAGGATGAGTTTTCTG
This sequence comes from Petroica traversi, assembly GCA_025920805.1. Taxonomy (NCBI): domain Eukaryota; kingdom Metazoa; phylum Chordata; class Aves; order Passeriformes; family Petroicidae; genus Petroica; species Petroica traversi. The sequence goes on along the minus strand of JAHLSL010000007.1, from coordinate 2,661,080 downwards.
TGAGGTGATTTGACTGGGCAACTGGAATGGGGACAGCCACCTCTTCTGTGCAGATTTCTTTTCCTGTCTTGGTCCCTCTTTTCTCCATCCTCAGAGATGAGGAATGGTTTCCTCTTGGAGCTGGCACTCTTTGCCAGCAGCGTTTTGTGCGGAGGGGTGGTGACAACAGAATAAGGGCAAGGTACTGACAAAAGTGCTGATGTTTGCTTGTGTGCTCTGCTACCAGCTCATGGGTGGAAAGCCTGATTAACATTTGAAGTCTTGATTTCTCCAGGGGAAAAAGCATTTGGCCATGAATCTGCTGCTCCCAGTTGTAAAGTGGGGGGCCCAGCTCACACCAGCTGGTTTGGGCCAAGGCAAAGGGATGAGAGCAAGAGTGTCTGGTCACATCTCCCCTGCTGTGGGTTGGCTTGTTTATTTTCTGGTCTAATTTCCATGAGCAATGTGCAATCCTCCTGCTGTTCTGCTCACTCTGAGGTTGTTGCAACTCTTGAGCAAGGCAGGAAAGGAGAAAAACACCATTATCTATTTCAGTCAGTAGCTGCTGGCACTGAGGATGTGCTGGACCCACAAGTGGTGCTCACTTTGCATTCCTCAGGCCCTGACTTTCTCAGGAAAAACTCCCTCTGCTGAATGCTGTGGTATGAGGACAGAGTGTGATATGGGGTGGGTATTCCCAGGAAGAAAAGAAGAAACACCACAGCGAGGATGCGAATGCTGCAGAGGATGTGGAGACAAAGCAGGATGTTCAGACAGAGAGAGAATGGGAAATTGCTCAAGGAGATGCTGTAGGCAGTTGAAAGCAGGCAGTAGCCAGCAGTTCACTATGGATGAGCCACCTCTCCAACCATCCTGGGCTCTGTGGAGGTGCCATCCTGGCCTTGTGAGCTGCAGTGTTCTCCGTGTCTACACAAAACAGCAGGAGTGAGCAGCTGTGCCCAAGGACAGGGTGGACATTTGCTACCAATCAGGCTGTAAAAGCTGAATGGGTTAGAGAAGAGTCAGTCCCCAGCTTGTGATGGTGGCTGGTCTACAGAAGGCTTGGGAAACCAGAGGACACTCATCAGCAGGCCCACTTATTGAGGATTACATGGGGATTGCAGGTCAAGTGGAGGGTGAGAATGGCACACAGGTTTTTAGGGCAGAGGGGTGAAGGTATTGACAGAAACCTCTGCTGTGCTTTGCTGTTGGTTTATAGAAGCTGTGGGGTGTGCAGCCCTGCTGAATAATGTTTATTTCCTAAGCCTGATTTTCCAGAAGTCAAACTGTGCTGCTGAGCCTTCATTCTTAAGTACTCTAATACAGTCTGCCCCAAATATAATCTACTGTGCCATTTATCTGCACAAAATAGTCTTTTCTCATAGCAGAAACTCCTGCAACTCTTAACTGGGTGGAGTGGATGAAAACATGTATTTGAATCCTGAAAAAATATGGAGCCTATTGTTAATCCCTAAATGTGTTTTGAAAGCAGGTCTAAATAAAGGAGAAATATTTACCACAGATATTTACTACCTCTTTTTTACAGAACTCTGCCTCTCTGTCGTTCCTTTAAAAAATCTCTGCTGAAATTTCTCTAGTAAGACCAATCACATCCACAACAACTCTGGCACCCCTGCAGGGGCTGTGCCCTGCTGTGAGTGCCAAGGGTGACATGTGGGGTGGCAGACCTGGACCCTTGGCCACTGCAAGCCACAGAGCTCCACTGAGGTCTCTTCTCAGGTGGCCATGGATTTGCAAAGGCCTTTTCCAAAACCCTTCTCTGCCTCAGGACTGTCCTCAGGAAGGGTGAATCTTATCCCTCACAGTTTGCACTTTGTTGAATCTTCCCTGCTACATTGCTATCTTGATTTTTCCAAGAGCATATTTGGCAGTTGCTTGGAGTCCTTTTGGACCCCCCCCTCTCTGTTTTCTTTGGATTGCAGTCATGGAAAACTGCATGCACAATATGCTAAATACTTTCATTAATTTCACACTGTTTACGAGTTACTCTGTCTCCTGACCCCTCGCAGCAGCCGATTAAGCTGGGGTTGACCTTTCTCTAATCTACAAATTGAGAAACTTATCAGCTGTATCCCTTAGTTATGAAACTGGGATTATTCCAGCATGGATAAAATCTGAAGGCCATCAACTGCTCCAGTTGAGCTCCTCTTTAGCTGGGAGCAGGAATACAAGTCCCCCTACTATAAAACCAGCCGGGTGCACTGCTGGGGAGTGTACACCATCTCTTTTAAATGCTGTACTTAAAGCAGGATGTTCTTTGATATGTTCTGAGTAGGAAAATGCAGCCCTTGGCACTGCGCTCTGTTACAGTAGGAGTTAATATGTGGTCTGGTATCCAGGCCATTTCCAAGGAGATGTGATATTTGCAGGTCATCCCAAGAATTTAATCTTGTCCTACTTGCAAGCAACCAAGCAGTTCTGCTCCTGCTGGGGAATGTAACCCCATCCTGCTTGGTTTTACCTCCCTTTCTCTCCTGAACATCAGTTGGACATCCCTTTCTTTGCTCCTGTAACTCCCCTCACAGGAGCTGAGTCACAGGATCCCTGTTGGTCCCTGTTGGTCCCTTCTGGCTCTGTGGTTCCTGCTGGTTCCTGCTGGTCCCTGCTGGTCCCTGCTGGTCCCTGCTGGTCCCTGTTGGTCCCTGCTGGTCCCTGCTGGTCCCTGCTGGTTCCTGATGGACCCTGCTGGTCCTTGTGGTCCCTGCTGGTCCCTGTGGTCCCTGCTGGTCCCTGTGGTTCCTGCTGGCTGGCTCAGCCCTGGTGTCAGACAGGTCCCTCTCCACCAGCTCATCACAGACGTGTCTGAGACGCCTCCTGCCTCCCTCCTTCCCATCTGTCTCGTGGGGAAAAGCACAAAGAGCAGCCTGATCTGCTCTGACAGGCAGGGCTGTGCAGGGGAGAGCTCCTCCTGGGTAGCAGATGGGGCCAGTTGAGAGTGGACAGGGAGATGTGCTGAATAAACCTGGGCCAGCCAGTGCTTTGGGCAGGTGCTGGGGACAACATGCATGCCAGGCATGGAAAGGTAACCACCATCCACAGGCTTGACTTTTGCCTGTTATAATCTGGTAAAACTCCCATGCAGGAGCTCAGGGACATTGTTGTATGCATAACATTTACTGCTGACTCTACTGAATGATAAAAAACCCCTCCAGATCATCCTGTGTGATGGTGTTTCCCTCATAGGAAAGGTTCCAGCTGAATAAATGTGCTGCTGGGTGGGATGTGAGGATTTGCACTGCAGCTGTGAACATGGTTTATGTGGCCTCTCTGGCCCATCCAGGCAGACACCTGGGGCTCAAGAAACAGCTAAATGCACCTTAAGGATAAACTAGGAAAAAATAAATGGCTCTCGAGGGCTATGAGTGAGTTTCAGAAATATTTCTGCTATTTTCTTTGATCTGTTCCAAAGAGGAATTAGCTGTTGTTTCTGTGTTTGGAAATAAACTGTGGAAAGGGCCATCCTTCAGAGTTCTGAAAATGGGCTCACACTGAAATTGAGGGTGAAACTCCAACAGGGCAAAATTCCCACAGGTAGACCCAAAGTCATGGAGAAGAGTAATTTTTCCTGACCTTCTCTCCTGTCCCTGCTCTCCCAGGGAGAGTCCCAGGATGGACATGGCAGTCACATGCACTGGGTCACTGACCTGGCAATCTTTGAGGACATCAAAAAAACATCCCAGTAAACACAGCAAGGGAATGTTTTCCCTGTCCATAATAGGGAAAGCTCCTGGAAGTGTTTGAAGAACATGGTATATTTGCTATAACTTTGTTTTGACATCTCCCAGAACATTTCTCATGCTGTTTACAACCAGAAGCCAAAATCTCCAGGTAGTTTTTGCTACTAAAAAATTGAAATTCTTTGATCTAGGGCTGTTCAAAGCAACAGAGACACAGTGCAGGACAGGGAGAAGGAGGAGGATCAGGAAGGGGGTCAGTCTTTCTGGAACAATTTCCATGTCATCAGATAGCAACATTTTCATGCTTGGAATGAAAAACAAAAGGCTTTGACCCAAGAAAAACTCAAAGTTCAGCCTGGAGTAGTTTATTTTATTTTCTCTGCTGATAGGTTCTTATCTCCATTCGTGTGTCCAGAGAAGGGCAGTGGAGCAGGGGAAGAGTCTGGAGCACAAATCTGATGAGGAGCAGCTGAGGGAGCTGAAGGGGCTGAGACTGGAGAAAAGGAGGCTCAGGGGGGGACCTTCTCACTCTCTACAATGACATGAGGCTGGAACTGGGTGGGGCTCAGGCTCTGCTCCCAGGGAACAAACAACAGGATGAGAAGAAATGGCCTCAAATTGTAGCAGGGGGAGTTTGGATTGTATAATAGGAAAAAATGACCACCCAATGCCTAGGGGATGTCAGGCACTAGAATAGCTTGCCCTGAGAATTGTAGTAAATGCCATCCCTGTAAGTATTCAAAAGAAAGATGTGGATCTTTTCCAAAGAGGAATTAGCAGGAGGACCTGGTTTGTGGTGATCAGGGTGGTGTTGGGTTAAGGTGATCTCAGAGGTCTTTTCCTTAATAATTCTGATATTCTAGGATTCTGTTCCTGTTAGACTGTGAGCACTTGAGAACAGCCACTGCATGTCTGTCTGCCCATTCCATGCCCAGCTTCTTCTCCATCACTGGGATGCACAAGAAGGAAACTGCAACAACCTGACCTCACAGGTCTGCTGGGGTTCAGCCCCATCCTGCTCTGGAGTCAAATGGTTCTAGCAGCCTATGGAAACCCCTCAACCTTCTGTCTGAGTCTCTTTATAAATATCCAGGCACACAGGGAAACCAAGCTGGGATGCTGCTGTTTCCCCAGTCCTCGGGATTTGAAGCATTTGCTTTGCAGTTCTTCTTTAAAAGGACAAAAATGCTGATGAGCCTGAGATCAGGTTGGCCTCTGGTTACACTCAGGAGTTTTACTGGTGTTGATAATGAAACTCTTGCGAGAGGGACTAACACAGTCCGGCTGCAGCTCTCTGGGAGATTGGAGATGTCTTGGAGCACAGACAGGGATGGGCATTGGTGTCTGCCTGTGCACATCCCCTGCAGTGTTGGCCACTGACATTCACTCCCTGTGCTCTGCTCCTGTTAGTGGGAATTCTAAAGGAATTTTTAAAATACCTTTTAAAAAGGAGTCAATTTTAGATCAACTGTTTTTTCATTGTCTTTTATGCTGGCTTCCTGACATTCAGTGTAAAGAGGTGTAAATAGAAGGGGACTTGTCCCCATGGGTTATAATCCTGCTGACTTTAAAGCATGCCCATGGTGGGGTTTGCCAGGACTGGGGGATTTATGTGGGAGAAAGACTCCATCAATCAGACAAAATCAGAACAGCTGATCATGAAACACGGGAGGAGTTTTTTTACCACTGTTTTCAATAGGAAAGGTGCCTTTTTTTTCCAGCAGCAGTTCTGCCAGATCCCCTGCAACCTGCAAGGAGCTGAACAGATGTAATAAAAAAAGAGAACAGTGGAAGTACATCCTGTACTTTTGTTGTGGTTTTGCCCTCATGGTGCCTTTGGACCTCCACTCTTGTTGAGGTGGGAGTTCCACTGCAGCTCAGGGACTTAATGGTGCCAGGGCTGCTTCTCTCCTCCATCCTCCTCACAGCTGTGTCTGGGCAGGAGGCAGGCCCTGCCTGCTGGCTCTGTGTGGCCTGGGGGCTCCCAGAGATGTCAGACATTCCCAACCAGCAGCTTCTTCTCGGCAGCTGAACATTCCAGGCACTTTATTCACCTTTCTCTTGGCAAACACCCTCAATTGCTTTCCTGGGGGATGGGCAGAGAAGGCTCAGGGGGTCAAATCTGAACCTCCACCACCCTATCCCAGGTCTGAGGGGGCAGAAAAATCACTGAACTGTTCAGAGCTGGTGAATGGGCAGTGACAGGCATGAAAACAAAGGGGTTTTTGGGCTGTGCCACACAGGGGACTTTCTGCTGACAGGAGAGCATCCTCTGTGGGCAGTGGTGCAGAGAAATGAAACCTCCCTTTACCCATCAGGAGAGATCACCCCAGCAGGCTTGCCCAGGGATGGCCTCTGCATCTCCAGCTCGTGCAATATTTATGCAGCTGATGTGGTAAATGGCGTGGGTTTTACTCTTTGTTAGGTGGATGAGTGACCCCTCAGCTGTCCCAGCCACCATGGGCCCTCCAGAGAGCTCTGTGGCTGCATCACTGCACAAGAGAGCTTGTGAAGCATCATTTCCACAGCCTTGTGCAGATGGATTAGGCTGCAGAGAGCTCACACACAAACAAATGCTGTTTTGGGAACACACAGGTTAGCAATGTTGAGGCTGGATAAAACCTGTGGGGGCAAAGGCACAAATGTTTGCTGAAACTGTGCAGTGAGACTGGTTAAGCAGCAAGGAAGGAGAGATCCGTGGTGAGGAGTGACAGACTTTCCCTAAAGCCCAGGAAATACCTGAGGAAAGAGCAAAGTATGGCAAGCAGGACAAAACCTTGTCTCCAAGCCGTGATCTGCTGAAGGACTGGGGTGTCCCCTGAGAGTCCAGGCCATGCAGCCCTGCAGGGATGAGGATAAGGAGGAGGAGGAAGAAGAAATCTCCAAGGACTTCTTTGCAGTGGGAGTTGTGGGGAGGCCCTTCTTCAAGGGGACATCCCCAGATTGCCATTGTGCCTCTGGCTCTTACCCTTTCCTGTGCCACACTGACATCCCAGTTACACACCAGTGCTCAATTCCAGGCTGCTCCCTGTGCCAGCAGCAGCAGAAAATTCATCTTTGCCCTCTGCCAAATGTGGGTGTGGGAGAGCCCCTGCCTGCACTCGCTGGGCAGGGACTTAATTGCTAATTAGGAGCCCAGGCTGAGGCTGTCAGGATCACCCCAAGAGGGATTTGGGGACTTGCCCTGCAGCCAATTTGGTGCTGTTAAAACCAGTAAGTACCTGAGCCTAACACAAGATTTCTGTCTGTATCCTAATCCTGGAGCTGGGTGTCTCAGGGTTGCCTCTCCCCCTTTTCACGGATTTCCCTCTCTAGTGTCTTATAGGCTGCTCCAAGCACCTTCAAATCCAGCTTTCACCCCTGGAGAAATTCTTGGGGTTATTTGGTGGTGAGCAAAGTGAGTCACAGACACTATGGCCCTCCAAATGTCATTTTTAATGGTGCACGCTTAAGGGGAAACCAAGGAAGCGTTCTGGATTTTCACTTGTATTTATTTCTATTCAACCAAGGAACTGCAGGCCATGGACCAGTTTTGTGCATAGGCATTCTCTCATTTTTTGCAGCCTGGTTTCACATGAATATATATGATCAAGCTATAGCACAGATAATGTTGCTGCAGTAACAATTTGTTGGAATGTGTTGGACTCCAAACCTGCTTGGTAGTGACTTCTCTGTCAGAGGGAAGAGCCCCTTTTTAGCAGCACATAGAGAAATTATGTTGAAGAGCTTCTCTCTAGCAAGTAGAGCCCCCTGAACCAGAACCCTTATGCAATTATGTGTGGTTTTTTGACTCCAGATCCTAAGAAAGTCTCTCTTGAATAGCATGTTTCTTGCTAGTTCGTTCATCTGTGAATTTCCCTGGCAGGTAGCGTATAAATAGCTCTGAGACATAGGCGATCCACGAGTTCTTTTCAAAATACAGCATTGAGTCATTTTAAAGCCTCCTACTGTAGCTCTTTTAAAGATTCACTCATTATTTTAAGTGTAAGATTTATGCCTGAGAAAGAAGGATAAAACCCTGGCTTAAGTTGTTCTTCACACAAAGGACCTTGTTTAAAAACCACTCAATAAAATGTCATGGGAGCTGGCCTGCCAAGTGAGCAGGGGACATCTGCCCATCCCCACCAGGCTGTTCATCACCAGAGGCTACACTGCTTTCTAGAGCCAGGAATAGAAACCAGCATTCCTTCCTCCCAGGAGCCCTCTGCCATGTAGGGCAGAGCAACCCAGCTGGGTCCCCCCAGCCTTTTCTCTCTGCCTGACCCCAGGCACCGCTCAGCTCTCAGTAATTAGGGCAGAATTAGGGCAAGGTCCCAGGGGATGGAAGCTGCTGGAGCAGGGCTTGCACAGAGGGCAGAGATATTCTATATCTTGAGCTGAGCCTCCTTTAGCACCTGGAAACATTGTCCAAAGAGAATTGGGGGATTTGACACACTTGCACAGGTCTGGCATCCCAGCAGGTTGCAGCAACAGCTCTGCCCCTGGGTATCCAGAAATACCAGATGTGTCTGCTGTGCATATTCAGATAAACATCTGCTGTGGGTGCACTGGGCATCCAGAGCTTCCACTGGCACAGGCTGGAAGCAGGAAAGCCTAAAGGACATAATTTCTCTCATGCCATTGCTCATAGTGTGCAGTGTTAGCAGCCTGAGGAACAATACGGTGTGGCTGGTGCTGACTGCACACATCAGATGAATAACATGTTTCATTCAAGCAGTAGGAGAGCTCCCAAACAGACAAAAATGTAGTGTCCTGCTGTGGAAACAGCCCAAGACTATTCTTCTCATGTGCAAAATACCAATGCACTGCTCGCACTTAATTAATTAAGGGCTGTTTGTCTTTCATATGGATGTACCTCAGCACAGTTTTCATGACCTGGGTCAGGATTTATTTCCATTAAGTTAGCCTCATTTTTTTAAAAATTTTTTTTAAATTCTAAATGAAGAGAGTTTTGGCAGGGGGGGAGCAGCTCTGGGACTGTCTGTATATCTGAAGTAGAATGTGAGACCAGATTAAACCTGCAAAGGGAGTTTCAATAGGATACCTGGGTGGAATTTTCCTTTCTTTTATCATCAAAACATGCCTGACTGCCCTGCCCAGAGCTGCTGTCTCCTTTGCTACATGCACTGTGCACATGTATATTGGAATTAGTCCTGTGCCTTCAGACCACCCTCCTGCAACGTGGCATTGGGATTCTGCCCTCAGTGTGAAGTGCAGCAGTGACTTGTGCCTCCTGCAGGGTCAGAGGAACACAAATTCTGTAAACCATAAACGTCTCTGACATCTCTAAAAGTTCAAGGTGAAAATCAAGAATAGCCATTTGATGCCCGAGACTTTTGATGCATCTTTAGCTTGTGGTTCTGCTGACAGGAGCTCTGTGAGTCACACAAGCCATCAGCACCCTGCTGGTTCCCAGAGCACTTTTGGGGTCCTTCTTGTGACACTCCTGCCACATCTACTACCAGCCAGGGCCCACAGAGCAGCAAGATGCAAAGGTGATGCCCACAGGGACACAATTTACCTGGGGCTCCTGGGCTGGGACAGACACGGTGAGTGGGAATAATCTGCTGAAAATCAGACCCTGTGCTGTGCTACAGATGGACAAGGACACGCTGAAGTTTGCACTCCTAATGGCTGCTGATGTTATGATAAAGTAATATATCAGAGTGAAAAGTGTTCCTCCTTAAAAACCAAGTGAATAGATTTGAATCCATCTATTATTGAAAAGGCAATAAGCAATGTGCTGTGCTGGGTCTCTTACAGAGGTTCCCTAATGCATTAGTGCATTGCTCCTTGGCTCGGGAGGTTGCACAACTTGAAATTGTAGTTACCTTTCTGGAGAGTTCAAGTATCCATAAGGGCTAAAAATACATTAGGAATTGTGGTGCATGAGCCTGGGCACTTGGGATACAGCAGAGCTGAGATGGAAGTGCAGGAGGAGGAGCACGTGGCCCTCTCCATTCACTGGAACAGTTTAATATGAAGAGAGGGAAAAAAAAAGAAAGAAAAGCTAAAGATCAGTTGCATTTCATGGATGGAGGGTTACTGATAGAAGGAAATGGTCCTCCTTGGATTTATATCAGAATTAAAAATTGCATCATTTAATCTGACATCCTGCAGAACTCATGCTTAAAGATTTCATCTTCTAGTGCTGTGGCAAGGTCAAACTCACTCTGTCAGTAATTACCCTGGAAGTCAGAGTGTGTTTCTGTGCATGTCCATATTTGAAAGGGATGGGAAATAGAAGAAGCCTTTTCATTTCTTCCTTGCTTTTGGTATATTTGCAATAAGTGCCTTCCCATGTTTGTGTGGTTCTTCAACACTTCTGATGGATTCTAATTCACACGTGCTGCCTCTTCCCGTAGTGGGTGTGGAAATATCAAGGCAAACTGAGTGAACAGATGGGGAAATTAAGAGGAGTGGCCAAAGGCACCCAGCTCTGACAGACCAGGCACAGCATGAGAGTTTGCAGCCCTGGGTTGTTTGCAGGCTGCCTGACCCCATCTCTCTCTTCTGTACCATCCATAAGCAAGAAAACACACAGGGACTTTTCTTTATCAAGTCCTCTTCTGCTCTGTGGTTCAAAGCTGGAAATTATTTCACAGCACTTCTTTTAATCTTCATTGACAGATTTTTTTTTTTTTAAATAAAGTGCTTTTGACAGTGGAATAAAGCAGCACAAGTGTATAGTCAAGTTCTAATCAAGTGCTGGGTGGCTCATCCAGGAATGCTCCTCTTCATTTCTACAGGGCTGTTCCTTGATAATGTGGATATTTGTTATTCATAATCTGCTGCTGGTTACTCTCCTCATCAGCTGAAGTAGAAAACATAATGTGAGTTAATTGTTCAGTTCTGCAGCATCTAATGAGTGGTGTATATATTCCAATACAACAATTTGCCATAGCTCCATGGGAGAGCGTATTAAGTGTTCAGTGACAACATGCAAATAATGAATGTATTTATAGAAAGCAGAACTGAGGGACAATAAAAGGGCCCAGGTTTATGGATAATTTACTTGGAACTAACAATTTGATACTAAAGGAGATCCAGATTAAAAAAACTAGATATGCCATTCGGGAACTCAGACGGAATTCCTAGTTTTTTCAAAGTTCAAGTCTTTTACAGATCTTATTGAAAGCAGTGGGAGGACATCTGTGAAAGATGTGGCTGTTTAGTGTTTGGTTAAAAGCAATCCAGCCTTTTTGTCTGGCACTGGTGATACAATTACCCCCTCAGCAAATTTCTTGCCAACCTGTTTTGAGCCAGGCAACCCTCAGAAAACCATGGATCTCTGGTGAGCACATGCAGAAAATGTCTGTCTTATTATCACATCCATCTTACAACATCAATCAAGGTCAAGGCACTACTGAGATTGGTACTCTACGGATATGTAATAAGAGAGATCCTCCCTCAGAGATACACAGAACCAAAATAGTAAATGGTCCCAATTCCACTGACGTGACTTCTTTGTGTTCCCCATTTCTCCTTCGCTTTCTGCCTCTGGCTTTTCAGGCTGTAGCCATTTGGGGCAACAATACCTTCTTTTCTCAGCCTTCAGCATATAGGAATATAAATCACTACTGGGGCTCAGATTTCAATTTATTGAAATTCAAATAACTGATAATAATAGTATGTGTGCTACAGTAATGGATTTTGTTCTTGTGTGCAAGAGCACAGCTTTTTACAGACCTAAGGTACATCAGAGGTGCAACAGAGGGGCAGTTGACATTTTAAAGAGCATTTCTCTTTGGAAGGTATGGCTGGAAAGTCAGGCTTGAACCTGTTTTGGGCACCCTGAACTTCTGTATTCCAAGAACAGTGCTGTGTGGAGGCAATGAACCCACCTGCAATGCACAGTGACTGAGCACGAGTGGGGAGCAGCTGTATCTCATACAGATCACACCAGCAGTTGCTACTGCACCACCTCTGCTTTTAGTGAGCCCATCAGAGCCTTTGAAGAGCTCTTGAAATTCCCATGTTGCTTCTTAAGAGACAGGCAAGGCTTTCCAGGCTGGCTTTTTAAAAGGGTATTTCATTGTAATTGTCTGTTAAATCTAGATTATTAGAGTTTCATTGACCCCCCGATGCAGTGATCAAAGGACATTCACCGCACTTGATGGCAATGACAGACACTGCCTTCAAGTAGAAGGATAAATGAATTAGTTGGGTGATAGGTTTCTTTCTTTCTTTTAAACACCCGAGCCAGAAATCAATCCTTATAGTGACAAGGTTTAGCATGCTGAATTCCCTTGGCATTACAAACTCTCTCTTTCTTTCCCTACCCTTAAAAAAAAAAAGAAAACAGGCAGATATAGCTGATGCTGTGTCTCATCCCACGCGCTCATGTTGCTCCTGCAGTCTGTTGCTTTTTGGGATTCACACACACATTTGCATTTGCAAGCGCCACTATTGCTTTGCAGTAAACACTGCTCACGACTCTCCTCAGGGAATCCAGATGTCCTTCTCTCAGAACTCTGCATTTATCTTTAGATTTCTCAGCCCACTGCTGCATGCACTGGATGTTCTTTGCTTTTGCATAGAAACTCCTATCCTCATCGTAGAAATTGCATTTCGTGGTGAGGATGTTGATTGGGAGTGAAAGGCATTTATTCTCCAAAAAATAAGCTTCAGTTTTTTGGAGAATTCCATCAGGTCCCGATGGGTAGGTCAGTACTAGGAGCACTTTTCCCATCCAGCCAACTCTGCCCCCATCAGCCATGTGCTCTTTGGCTGCACATGGTATGTGCAGGTATTTGCTGGCTTTTGGGAGATGAGTAAGACAAGGATTTTATTTTTTCAGTAGTTGAAATGAGGGGGTGAAAAAAGGAGGGAAGACATTCAGCTCATGGTTTTTTTAGCAAAGCAAGGAGCAATCTGAATTAAGAAAGGGATCAAACCCCTCTTGTTGGTGAAGATGCCTGGTGGAGTTTCCAGTGAGTGTAAGGATCAGGATATCATTCTGGGAAGTGCTGCTGCAAGTACAGTGAGATCTGGAGAAGGGTTCATGTGTTTACTCTCCCTCCCCCTTCAGCCCAGTCCTTGTGGTGTTACAACACCTCAGATTTGGCTGTCAGAGCTGTTTGCCAGAGTCAGAGCAGCGCTGCAGCCGTGATGACCTGGGGACACACGAGGCACAACTGGTAAGGAGAGAAAACAACTTCTAATGGACCAGCTAATATTGGTAGGCAAAACAGACAGCTCCCAGGCACAACTGCTCCCTCGTGTCTCCTCCTGTTTGCCAGGGGCCGCCTCCAGCTTTGTGGACATTCAGAATGAGGATTTGCATCTCCAGGGCACAAAATTCCTGCTGACCAGGATAAAGGACCAGCTCCTCAAGCTCAGCACAGGCAGAGGGTGATTGTTATAAGTAAACAATGCTGTTTCCGTCCTTGGGTAGAAACCTTTTCTTTTTCTTTTTTTCCTCATGATTTCCCAAATCAGGACAGTAACCAGGTTCAGATGGCCATTGGGAGCAGAGTCACAAGCAGCCTCTCTTTCCCCTGTTTTGCTGCAGCAAAGGAAATGAGAGGGGTTTTTAGCAATCAGTAGGCTTTTACCAATCCTTTTAGGCAAGGTGTGTGTGAATTGTATTTTCCCTATCCCCACTGGTGTGTCATCCTGGAGGGCTGAAGTTATCACAGAGCTCTGGAAGGTCCAGCAAAATTATGAAAAGAAGCCAGCTGAGTGGTGGCATTGTGTGCAGTCTGAGGTGTATTTGAAGAGGGTTATAAATACAAGTTTATGAATGTACCAGCATAATGTCTGCTGAAAAGAGACATGAGGAAGGAGGAGATCAAGCCAAGAGATGGTTGCACCCAAGGACACAGTTTTCATACAGGAGACATCTGCAGAGAGAGAGAGAGAGAGAAAGAAAAAGTCCCTTTTACAAGATTTTTGGCTGCATGCAACTACAGGCAACCTCCAGGGAAAGCTGTGTGCAGCTATCAAGGTGATCCAGTCATGGAAAAGGCTTTTTAACAGCCTGCCCTGTGGATGGAAACACTCCAGGACACACTCTGCTCTGCCATGTGAGCTCCCTCATTCCAGCAGTGCCAGATGGGCATCTCTGACCCTTCCTGTGCTGCTTCTCTTGGCCCTGACCCCCACAAGCCCAGCACTAGCCATGGGGTTTGTCATGCCACCCCCATGTCCCCTGCCACACTTGGACCCTCTGTCTCCTCTCTCCATAACTTCACGTAGGAAGGAAATCATCTACTGGAGCTTGGCATTTTGCTTTCTTTTTTACAGAGGTGGATGGAGAGAGGAATAGAGAAGTAATTTGATTTTTGATCCCGTTTCACCTTTCTGTCTACTTTATAACCTCAATCTGCAGGAGAGGAGTTCCTGTAGGAGGAAACCAGGATGACTACAACATCCAGTACCAGGACTGTATCAAGGGGAATTAGTTTGACCTGCAATGCAGGGAGATTTCATTTGTAAAATACTTTCTGTCACTACCAGGGGCCAGCATTTTCCTCCCTGCACAGGCAGTGACTCAGCTGGTCTCATGCATGTGGAAGATCAGGGGCTCAAAAGGGATTTGATTTAGCATGACCTGCTGTTTCAGCTGGTACACATGGCCTCCATAAGCTCACAACTTATCAAAACATGTGCCTGCAACTGAGCAGGGAATTCACATCTCATCTGTCGCTGGATTGCTGGTTTGCAGATGGGAGATGCTGTTGAGGCAGCTCGGGTTTGGGTGAAGATTTATTACAGGACAAATGCTGAGACCATCAAAAAAGGGGCGAGGTGAGGTTTTCGATGCATTATCTGTGAATGGAGCTGCTGACAGCCAAATAATTTAGCAAATACAATAATCCACTTCCTTGCTTGTTGAGCCAAAACAGAGTGAGTTCAACCTGCCTCGAGTGGCCTCTCCTGCACACCTTACTGCACAATGTACCTTAGTGATATTTTTAGTATAGACTAACGTCTTTATGTCTTAAAACATGGAAGTTTCAGCCAGTGCATTTGAAATTTGAAATCTGCCTTAGCATTCCCACTCGTGCTGCATTTGGAGGGTGGATTCCAAGTTCCACAATAAGAACTGGGCTCTGGGCTGGTCCAAGCCCTCCAAAGCTCTTCTGCACTTACCAAAAGAAGGATCTTCTTTAATGTCTGAAATGGCTGTCTAAAAATCTCACTATTTCTCCAAGGAGAGCACAGGTGTTTCAAAGCTAAAATCTGGAAACTAAAAAAGCATCTTAGATCCTTTGCCCCCCTCCCCTTTCTTAAGTGGTATTTTGGATTACCACATGTGGTTACATAATACTTTCCCTCAGCCTGAGCTTTTTAGCAATTAATTAGTCAGGGATTTGAGGAAAAACATTTCTAAAATGGTTGAATATTTGCTTACTGGTCCACAAATGTGTCCTATTGTGTTGTTGTTCTAAAAGCCTAAAAAAGAAAATATTTTCAAAATTGGAAAAGTCCACGACAATATTTTTTGGCTTTCCTTTTAAGTGTCTTTACTCAGTGACCATGGGTAGGGAGGATATGGAAAGCAGGGAGAACACCACTGCTAGGGCCAACAGGTTATGCAGAGCCTCCTCCACCCTGCCAAAGGTGATTCAGGTACTTTCTCAAAATGCTGTTTCCTCACTGTTCCTCTCAGACAAAACACTTCTGTAGCCCCTAGCGTGGCTCTACAATTGCTCAGGGCTGAGGAGTGTGAGATCTGCTTCATTCAGTGCCCGACATCAAAACCATCCAGGCTGTTAACACCATCCTCTGAGCCAGGTAACAACCTGCTGGGTCAGCCAGAGCCTTTCAAAGCTGCTGGTTCCTAACAAGCTTTGTAGAACCTTTGACTGCCTCAAGGTCTGGGGGTGAACAGTGCAATGCAGGGGCTCATTTATTTACTGCTGTCTCCCTCCAAAAACCTTATGACAAGAGGAGGAAAGGGATTCCTTGGCTCAGAGGGGAAACTTTCCTGTGAGCTGAAAATAGAGGTATTTACAGACTTTCAGAGCAGAGCTGTGGCTTTTCTCAGCCCTGCATAAGCTTTGTTGAGACGCTCCTTATCCTCTGGAAGATGCCACTGCTTCTTCCTCCATCCCTCTCCTTTCTCTGTGCTAAAAAAGGGCTGTAGAACATCTTTGTCCCCAGTAAAGATCCCACTGAAGGAGTGTTTCCAACTGTATGGGCTTCCCTCCTTATTTCAGCCTTCAGACAGCAGCTCACAGCAGTGCGACGAGTGGGTGCTAATTATGGAGAGCCACATTCGACAACAGAGCCCTGCTGCTGGTGAATACAGAGAAATTGCTCATTAGAGCAGCATGGTATTTAGTCAGATTGGCTTCCCTAGATATTAACATTCTGGCATTAATGCAGACTGGCAGCGTGATGCTTGAATAAAACCATCTCAGGACAAGATGTGCAGAAGGGCTTGGGAAATGTTTGTCCCACCTGTGGGGTTTTGCAGGGCGTTTCTCCTGGAGGCTCCCAAATTCTGCTTTAGTAAAAAAAAAAAAAAAAAAAAGAAAAAAGAAAGAGAGACAAAAAAAACACCTTTGGATTTCAATAATTCAGATACACAATTTCTTGGTGTTTTTTTCTGGCCTCCCAGGGCATGGTGCATCATGCATATGATTTATCTTGCTGGAATGCAACATGCTGTGTTTGATTATCTTTCTGGACATCCAACTTTTCACTGCACTGTTTGGTGTATTGGTGCTGTACCCACGGTGCCGGTGGCAGGGCTCTCTGTTTGATGGCTCTCTGTGCACAGCACAGTGTGTGTGACAGTGAGGCCACCCTGGAAAACATGTTCTCTGTACCTGTTGTACAGAAAAACTTCATAAAGGAGGCTCAGCCAAAGCTGCTTTGGGCACAAAAAGCTTCAGGTGCTTTGTTTTAATGCAGGGAGGCTGTGTGCTGGTAAAACACATCAGCACAAAGGTTTTCCTGTGCTGTTTTATGAGCAGCAAGCGCCGAGGCTGGGGTTTGTGAGCTGCAAGCAGAGATGACTTTTCTTGGGCATGGCTCCTTGTTCCCCCTGTGCAGCACTATGACACGTCCAGCTTGGCTTCTCAGCAGCTTTGCAGAGCTGCCCACCCCTCCAGAGCTGCAAGGGGACAGCCAGGGCTCTCTGACTGCACGGACTGCTGCTGGTCTGTGCAGCTGGGAGAGCTGGAGCTGCTGCTGGAGCCACAGCCATAGGGAATTCCTCCATCCCACGTCCTCCCTCTTCCACCTCTGGGCTTGCATCAGAGTGCTGGTGCAAGTGCTGTAAACACACACACACAGAGGACAGAGCTGCTCCGTGGCCAGCAGGTCTCATCCAGCCACACACATGCCGAGATTTCCTCTGCTACAGCCCTCTGGTCTCCACTTTGGTTTGAACGCCAGCGTTTGCTAATTAGCTCTGCTTTATCTAATTAGCACCCAAATAGGAGTGCCTCCCTCAGCTGCCTCTGCGCTTGCAAAGAGCCCAGAGTTGAGGATTTATGTGGGGGAGGGATTTTTCTTGGGGTTTTTGGGTTCTGTCCTTTATATCTGTACATGGGGTCGGTGTGTAAGTGTGTCCTTGGACTGGTGCTGTCCTGTTGGACCCTGTAGGACCTGGTCACACCTGCACTAAATTTTCTCAGCCTCAACCAACCTGTTTCTTGCCTGTGAATTTACTGTGTGGGTTTTCCCCTTCTTTTTTATAATGGTCATGGTATTTTGCCTCTAGTTTGCCTTGGGAAATAGAGTGTGTCCTACATCCATGTCTATTTTAAGACTCTGCTCTATTGCCTGCTACCAGCTGGGGACGTGGCTGGATGGAGCAGTGGTTTCATTTTATAAGAGGAAATACTGGATATTCCTAGGAGCCTATAACTATGAAATGCTAAATATGTTTATAGCCCAGGATGTCTTAGTGATAGTACTCATTTCACCTGGCTTCAGCATTTTAAAAGCTGGCTTTCTGGTTTATCTTGATGGAATAAGATCTATTTATAGATGATGAAGAAGAGGACACATCCAGACAGCAAATTATTCTGTTTCTAATATTTGTATTTAATTATGAAGAATATTCTTTTCCTTTGTGTTTGTCCTGCTCTGACTTGTTTGGGTTTAGGGAGGCCAGTAGAGATTTTGTTAGGGAAACCTATTAATTTTTGTGGTCTGTCCAGATAAAAGTATCTGAGGGCTACAGCAATTTCTTCCAAAATTTAAACAGATAGAACCCTTACTTGTCAAAAAAGCTTGAGAATGTTTCCACACAGCTGGAAGTCAAAGATTTGGAAGCAGGTGCTTTTCTTAATGTCTCACGTCTTGTGTTTATGCCTGTGAAGGTCTCCTAGTCCACAACTCTCAGCTCAAACATTGGATCATTTTCATCCTGACTCCTTTGCGTCCCATGTGTGTTTTATTTATGGGTTGATTAGCATGGTTTTAGCTAAATCCCACTTTAGGCAGTGATGTAGCTCAGAGCCAGTTCCATATGGGAGTCCAGGGGTCTGACTCCACCCTCTGTGTGTGTCAGCCCCATCCTGGAAGGTTTTATGCCCTCAGAAACCCCTGGGTGCTCTCCTGCCACAGCTCTGGGTGTGCAGTCTTGGGTGATGCTGCCCAAATACTGCTGTGCTGCATGGCATGGGGCTCGTGTTCACAGATTAAAAAAAAACCAAAACTAACAAAACACAAAACAAACCCCAAACCAACCAACCAAAACAAAAATAAATCTTCCAATAACCCCAAAAAACCTTGATGGCCAAGAGGAATCTCAGGGCAAGTGTTTTGTGGTGTCTTTGGGTTACTCTATTTTTAGTGTTTTGGCCTGGATGAAAACAGGGACAAGGGTACATAAATGTGACCTTTTAACTTACAAGTGAGGAGATACTTGGTAAACCTGGCATAAACATTTCCATGGTCTAGGGTGAATTTCTCTGATGTGTTTCATTTTTGGTAAAACAGCTCTTTGCTTCACAAAGCTGGATGGTTGATGGATCTATCATCAACCTGTGCTGTTCATGCTTAACACTCTGTGCTCTGAAGGGTCTTTCACTTGTTCAGTGATTCTTCAGTTTTTCTTCTCCAGGGAGGTCCAAAACCACCTGTAAACCTGCAGGTCACCTCTGAGACTGAAGAGGAGCACAACTTTCTCAGTCAGAGTTTTCCAGCCGCTTCCATCTAATATTTAAGACACAGCATAAAAGTTACAGTTTATGCAGTCGTACCAGGGAGTGAATTTTGTATTGATTTTAAAATCAGTCATTTTTAGCTTACTGTTTTATGCATCAGAAAATGGCCTCAGCTTCATTAAGAATGCTGTATATTATTAATATACATCATTAATTTAGTCTTGGCACTGGGCTAGTAAAAGCACTTAAATCATTGCCCTGTCCTTAAAGTTGGACAAGTGAGATAGTAATAAATGTGATGGGGAGCAATGCCATTTCAGAACAGAGCTGTTGGTCCCTGCTTTCTTCACACACCTCTTTTTTGGGGGGTCACATCTCCAGCTGGGTCTGCACAACAGTTGAGTCTGGAGGTGCTGAACTCACCATCTGCAGGTCTGATTTTTGACACGCAGGCCATTGGCATAGAGGTTGGGAAGCTCAAAGAGTTGATGAAGCAGCTGATTTGGGTTGAGGGAAAGGGATGGGGAGGGAATCTGCCCTTCCCCAGGACATTAATGCCTCGTCCTGGTTTTCAGGAGGGCTGGGCACAACCTGCGCCCCAGCAGGGTGAGTGCAGGAGCCTCTGTGCAGCCAACTGGAGATGGAAAGTACCAGTGCTTCAGGCAGGCTCCAAGGCAAAGGACCCAATTTCAGTCCCTGTTCTTGTGCTGGTTTATTTATAAGCTATTAAAGATGCATAAAGTGATTTTTGGAGCAGGCAGTGGAGTCTGTGCCTCTCTGCTTCCAAGTGCATGGTCTGATTGACTGGTTACAGACTCCCACTTGCTTTCCCATGTCCTTTTTTTGGTGTTAGATTCTCCCATATTAGAAACTGCTGTTTCTCAACTGGCATAAAAATTGAACTTTTGCAGGGTATGGACCCAGCCTGGTAAATCAGCAGCATTTCTGTG
This sequence comes from Petroica traversi, assembly GCA_025920805.1. Lineage (NCBI taxonomy): Eukaryota > Metazoa > Chordata > Aves > Passeriformes > Petroicidae > Petroica > Petroica traversi. The sequence goes on along the minus strand of JAHLSL010000007.1, from coordinate 2,641,379 downwards.
CAGGGTGTTTCAGTGACACTTCCCACCAGAATTGCTGGTAGTTGTATTCCTGCTGGCTGGACATGGTTCCATCTTCTCTGCCAGCTTTGTGGGCAAGTGGCACTCACTAATTTAAAAATACTTTTGGTTAAACTCTTATTTGGAAAAGAGCAATAATTTCAGCATTAGGTGTACATTTATAGAATGGTTTGGGTTAGAAGGGATGTTAAAAACCATCTTGTTCCACCCCCCTGAAAAGGGCAGGATCACCTTTTACTAGACCAGGTTTTTCAGAGCCCTTTTCAGGGGCACTGCCAGGGATGGGTCATCCACAGCTTCTGTAAGTAACTTCTTCCCCATCACCCTCACAGTCAAGGAATTTTTTCCTTTTAATCTGTTCCTCTGCTCTAAAATTATTTTGCTACTTGCAACCTGCTTGCTTTTATGGCATCCTGAAAAGGAAGTTCTTTATCATTTTTCTGCTAATGCAATTAAAAGAAAAATGTGGAAAGAGACCCTGCTGTATCTGAAGAATGCACTTGTTCTTCTCTGGCAGGAATCGATTTTATACACACCTCTGATTTTGTAGCAAGGCCACCTCAAAAACAAAACAAACAAACACCCTTCAAAGCACTTTGAGGACATCCTGATTTCCTCAAGTTATTTGCTGTGGTCTGTTTTGCACAAGTATTGGGGTGGGACATGTGAGTTGGACTGATGGTGCTTTCAACTATCCCATCCTTCCTGGTGTTGGTTCAAGAAATACATCCTGACAGATGGCATTGTTTTAAAGCTTGAATATGCTGTGCAAAGATCTGAGAAGCCCTGAAAGTTAGAAAAAAAAGCATTCTGTAAATTGGCATTCTAGATTCTTTTTAGCCTCCTTAGCATCCCTTACATCTGGACACATGACACACAGAAGCACTGTGAATGTGCCTTTAGGAACAGGCAGCCAGAGATCATTTTAAGCTCTTGGATATTTGAGGATGTACAAGGCAGAAGGTATTGTCATCGTGTGGTTTTATTGTTGTAAAATCAATGGTAGTAAAAGTTACGGTAATCCCTGGTGTTCTGCTTCAAAGCCCCTTGAAGTCTGCAATAAGGGCTCCACTGAATCCTGGCAGCCTTTGAGTCATTTTCCCATTGTAGGGTGGTGCTGATCAAACCTGGGGCTCCAAAGCTCTCTTCAGAAACACCTCTTGCTGCGCTTTCCTATTCCCCAGGCACTTACAAACGCTGACACAACCAGCATTTAGAAAGTTTTCTTAGATCTGTTGATGAAAAGGACTCTCTAAGGGCTTGATATTATTCTGCCATCACATGTCAGTGGGTTACAGAGTGTGTGCTACAGTGAGGAGCTTGCTGCCTTGGATGTCTGCATGAACCCATTTACCTCCACTTTCATGCTCTGATGATGGAGCTTTCCTTTTGGGACCAAAATCTATTATTATCAGTCTTTGGCCGAGCTCAATAAAGGGCTCTCCTTTATTTGCTGCTGCTTGGTCTGAATGCAAGAGTAATGCCCTAAAAGAGGTTTTTACATTTGAAAACATGGGGTTTTTTGAGACTTTTGTTCTAACCATGCAGTAGAGCTGTGTGAGCCCCCAGTGGTGTTTGCTGTGGCTGTAAGGACTCACGAATGTGTGCATATGAATGAAGGGACACATGGCAGACACCAATTTTGTGGGGTGAGCAGTGACCTGAGGTGGCCATTCTCTTCTTTGACCCCCCCCCCCCCAGGGGGGGTTTGGCACGTTATTTAAATTTTTAACCCCATGATTTCTCACCTGTGAAATGGGAAGGGAGCTCCTCTTCTGGACTGGCCCTGTGCAGGGTCTCTCTCTCCAGCAGGGATGTTCTGCCCAGTGACTGCAGCACTGGCAAAGAAGCAGGTTGGAGACTGTCCCTGCTCTGCCATGCCTGCAGTGCTCCATGGCTTAGGAAAATGGGATGCAAACCTGCAGCACTGCCTTGCAGAGCTGGGAAATTCCACTCTCTTCCTCTGGGCAGTGCCTGAGCTGTTTGTGAGCAGCCTCATGGAGAGCTTTCCTATCTGTATCTCCCTCACGGAGCAGCAGGTTGTTTGGTTTATTTATTTATTTTTTTTTAACTGTCATTCTTGCTAGCAGTGCCAGTCACTTGGTGACACCTAAAAATGCAATTTCCAATGTAATTGTTCTGCCAAACCCCATTATTGTCTGATTGGGGAGCTCCCACTCTGCACTTAGAGATGCAGCATCAATTCTGTGCAGGTCTTCCTGAGAGTGAATTTAAAAAGCCTTTGCTCTCAAGGAGCAGTTCCTCTCCTTGTTTAATAATGTCTATAGGAAAATTCCCAGCACTTGGCACAGCCTTCCTGTCTGCCTGTGTGCTGTTCAGATCATCCCAAAGGGTCTTGTAGCTAGAACGTGTCTTTTTACCAGTTCTGGGCTAAGTTCTGTAGAAACTTATTAATTCCTCCCCTGGTTTGTTCTTATAGGGATGGAGGTGACCTGACTGAAAGCTTTATGTAAGTAGAAAAAATTCAGACTGGTTTTATAGAGTTTTCAGTGAGGTCTCAAATACACGAATAGCTGCAAAACTGGGATATCATTCCTAAAAAACACGACAGGTAAAAATAAACTTTGTAGCAGACCTGGACTCAATTTGCTGTAATGAGACAGCTGGATGTGGAGAGCAGTTGGAGTACACGGAGAATTGTCCATTATCAGCTAAATATTGTGCTGAGCGCCTGCACAGACACCCAGGCCTGTGACATTTGCCTTTCCATGTTAAAGACCTGCTGATCAGGTAGTTCTGCACAAAATGCATCCCCAGCCTGTCTGCACTGAGGGCAGAGGCCGTGGGGACTCATGGGCTGCTCTGCAGGACAGGATGGATTCAGGTGATTCAGTGAGAAGCTTTTTATTTACAGCTGCTCCTAGCACAGCAGACAGCATGTAATGAGAGCAATTAAGGGAAGAAGAGACAACCTTGTTGATCAGCGTGTCAGAAAGGTGAGAAACTACATGTCTGATGGGCTCTAGAAAGAGGAGATGAGGCTCTTGGAGAGGGAAGCAGGATATGTTTGCATCTTGCCTTCATTATGCATGGAAGAGAAAAGACTGCATTAATGGGAAGGTATTGAACCACCAGTAACTGAAGCTTTTTAAACTGAGTTAGGAGGAGAATTGGCCAAAGAGGTTTTTGGGAATGAGGAAAACTGAAATTGAATCCACTCTGGAACACAGAAGACAAAAAGGACTGGGGAATTAAGCAAACACAGTGGTGGTACTTGTAAATAAAGTAAATGAAACAGGATTAGGCTACAGCTGAATGGAGTGAGTGCCCTGAAAATCCACAGGGAGAGCTCACAAATTTGCTCTGAATTTTTCAGGTGATTCCTATCTCTGTCTTGTCCATTATCCTATGAAGAAAGAAAAGCTGCCTCTGTTCTGGAGGCAACTCCCCTGGGTCCACATCCCAGTGTCTGTGTTTGCTGTGCTTTGCTGGTTTGCAGCTACTGCTTAGGGCAGGTCAGTATTTGGCTTGCTTTTTGATGACCTTTTGTTTAGGGCCTTGTTTAGGACTCCATCTCTAGAGGTGGTTTCCAACACAAGGACCAATGGATGCATTGGAGCATGAGCTTAATGGAAAACCAGCCTGGGGACCTCTGGAGCAAGGGGGAAATGAAAATGGCCAAAAAAAGTTTTATTGAGGCTTGCTATGTGAAGAAATAGCAGAGGAAGAGAAAACTTAAGAACAAGAAAAGCTGGAGCTGGAGAAGGAAGAGCCTGAGTAGGACTGAATTGCAGACAGCAAAGATGTCTTTATAGCTTGTGAGTTGCAGCTTTTTGTATTTGCTAGGACTTAGCAAAGCATGGGCTTGTATTCTGTCTATTCCTGTGTTTTGTCTTAAACATGTAATTAGGAGGTCTGAGTAAGAACCTGTGGGCTCTGCAGAAGGAAGCAAGTTGGTGCAAATCAAGTAAGCAGAGGGAGAAACTCCAGCAAAATGATTGGAAGCAAGAGCAGGGCAGCATAGGCTGAGAAGTGCAGCACACATCCACCTTCTCTTCCAGCCAGGGGTGCCACAAAACACTGAAAGCTTTCTGGGCTCTGATCTTAACATTTAACCTGTCCAGAGTTAAATAATCATGGTAGGGAAAATGGGCTTCTAGTCCATGAAGTGCTGAGATCCAGGGATGGGGTAAAACAGACAGTGCCCAGAAGATGAGGGTAGTGGGACAGGGAGCCTGGGGTGCCCAGCAGAGGTGAGGGCCTGATTTCTGATCCCCTGTGCCCTGGATTTCATCAAGGTGTTGAAGTGATTCTCCTTGGGATGAGCCAGGCTGCTTTGGAACCTCCTGAAGTTTGGGGTGTGCGAAATAACCCACAGCTCCCTGGTCATGGCTCTGTGCTCCCAAGACAGCCCCTGGCTGGGAGCTGGGTACAGGCTGGGGTGAATGACTTGTGGTGCTGGTGAAATACTGCCTGACACGACAGCTTATCCCGAGATGTATTTAACAAAATTTGGCTGAGAATGTTGCCCTGATCCCTCTGTCATCGGGAAGTGGGATAAAAGGGAGCAGGGGTGTGGGAGTGTGCAGCAGTGGATGGGCTCCTGGGATCTCCAGGGATGCAGTGAGGGTGACAGGAGGCTGTGTCCCCTCGGGGTGAATGTCCCCGGTCCCCCAGCTCCTGAGGAGGTGTGTGGGGCTATGAAGCTGATGCTCGTGGGTGTGAGGGGCAGAGCAAGGCAGGCAGTCCCCCACTGCAGCCTTCCCCCCACATCCTGCTTTCTTGAGACCCAGGAAAGAAAACTCCTCTGCACGCCTGGGGAGGTGATGCTGGGGTTGCTGGGCCCTTCCCTGCACATTAGCTCGTGGCTTTGCCAGAAATGACATCACTTGTTAGGCAGATTTCTTCATTAGGAAGCTTTCTAATCTCAGACATGAGCAGCACAGAAACCCTCCCTGCTCCCCAGGCACTGAGGAAGCCGAGCTGCATTGCCAGTCTCTGCAGCACGCTCTGCTTATTTATCATTCATGGCATCATGTTTGTTTTATGACAAATGAACTTAATCATGTTTTTCACAGTGGAATACACAGGAAAATATGCAGGATAACCATAGCTGCAGGTATAGAAAAACAAACTTAATTTAGAGAGGATATAGAGGAGCAGTCTAAGCAGCCGAAGAATTGAATTAATCTAATAAAAAGACTCAGCTACACATAATTCTTCATGCTGAAACAAAAGCCCAGTGAGATAGGATGGTGCTCAGGTTCTGCATTAAACTTTTTTCTTTTGTGCTTAATGCTCAGCCAAATCATTATTTGTTGCTGAAAAGTGCATTTGGGTGTTGAGAATATTTTCTTCCCTCTATGTCTTAAAGTAGAGGGCAGGAATTGCAGATCAGTTATTAATGCTCTGCTCCATTGTGGTCTTAATCTCCAACAGATGGACCAGGACAATCTGGCTAACATTCAGTGTGAGCCTGCTGACTTGCACAGAGCTTCCCTTTTCAAGCACAGTGATGCAGGGGCTGGAAAAGGCACTGAGTGGTGGTCACTCTGGAATGTGATTCCAGCAATTTCAGAGACTGAGAGTTAACCCCTGTGCTTGGGAGAGAAGGGGATATGCACATAGGTGTGTGTGCACATGGGTGTGCCTTCCCATGGATGTGTTTTGGAGTAGATCGGTTTTGATTCTTTGATGTGGCATTTAATGTGTGGCCATGCTTGCCAGGGAAAATCTGATAACTTCCTGACAGTGCTGCGTGCTTCCAATTTCAGCACCATTTCTGATCCTTAACACTGTTTCTCTTCCTCTCATGAGAGCAGAAATTACGATGGTTGAATCAGAAAGGATAATGCTTCAGAAACCACCCCATTGCTATCAGTGGGTTTTCGTGCTGCTCCAGCCAACTGAAATAATGGTGTGAGCTGCCTGCACTGCATTAAAACACATTTCTGTGTGTAGAAACATCATTAAAGAGTGGCTTTAAAGTACACAGCATTAAAGAAGAATTGAGGACAAAAAAAATAAAAGAAACTTTCTAGAGTGAAGCACCAGGCATGAAGAGTCCCCAGGAGATTTAGTGTCCAAAGGTGGAGAGCTTTCCTAAGGTGACAATAATTTGTTCAGTCTGGCAAAATGAGAGTTCCAAGGGAGTGATTGCTTCCTATAAATATTTTCAAGGGGCAAGAGCTGATGCTGACAGAATAACTAATGGAGGTAGGTTGGTGATGAATAAATTGGGGCTGGAAATTTAGGAGGCTCCTAAATATCAGACAGGTCATGTAACAATCTTCTGATGAGTGTAAGAACCAAAAGCCAAATTGCTTTTTAAGACACAGATTGATGTCCTGATAAGGGCCCTGTGACAGTGTTGGTCATTGGGCACGAGGATAGCTTTCCCTAGTGGTCCCTGTGTTCCCCACTTTCAGCTTTGAATTTTGTGGAAAACTGATTCTTTTGCCCATGGAGTGTCCTTAAAATGAGTTGGAAAACAGCAGGGGCCTGTGTGAGGGAGCACCTTGGTTATAGAAATCTGACGCCTTGGTTTAAAGGTGTGGTAGCTGCAGACAAATTGGAAGGCCTTGTCTCATCTGAAGACCCGAAAAAATGCAGTTGAGAAGAAAATCATGGAGACATTGTGGGGATGGGAAGGGCAGGAACTCAGAGTGTATCCCCTTGCTGTGTGCCAGCCCTTGCCTTGCACAACTGGGAGGCATTTCCCTGCTTCCATTAGCCCCTTTGAACAGGCTGCCATTCTCTCCCAGCAGCATCTCCTGCCAAGGACTGATAGGAAATAGATTTATTTTTGAGGGCTGAAGTGCTGATGAGCAGAAGGGACTTTCAGCCATTTCCAAGGCTGGCAGCAAGCCTCAGATCTGAGATATCCTTCTCCTTTAAATGGGGCATCAAGGCAGGCTGTGTTTGAAACTCTGCAACCTCTCCCATATCTCAAACCCTCTGAGGGTTTTGTTCCTGCATTGTCTGTGCTCTGCATGGCTTTGCATGGGATGGATGACAGAGGAGTATCACAGGAGAGACTGATTCCCATCTGCCTTCACCTCCTGCGTGTCCATTAGCAGCTGAATTCACCAGGAAAATGTGCTTCCAACATCAAGCAGCACTTCTGCATCTCCTCAGCCTGTGCTGCTGAGCCACAGCCCTGCCAGGAGTTCAGCTCAGCTGCTTTATTCCCACCCAGCTTTACCTTCCTGCCATCTCCCTGCATCTCTGGCTTATTCCTCTGGCCACAGGACAAAGCCCAGCCAGCTAAATTCATTAAAGCCATCTCAGCTGCAGCCAGGCCTTCTGGAGCTCCAATCCCAGAGACTTTGGGAATGGACCATAATTGGGAAACATACCAATTTTTAAGCAAGGATCTTTATCTTTAAATTGCACATCAGTTTAATGAGGATAAATTGTGCAGGCACTCAGACTCTGGAGCACTTTACTGATATTTTTAGTGCCTGGACTCTCAGGAGGATGCATCTCTGTCAACCCAGCTGCTCTAAGAGGCAGTTGAGTAAAGTCAAATTGCAGATGGACCAAAGTCTTTTGTTTTTACCTCTCATAAAAGTGATGCCTCCAGTGCCATCTTATAAAATTCACCAATGTCCTACTTCATAAACATCCAGGTGAATAAGGGCGCACAATTTAGATCATCAGAAAAATCTAGCAGCCAAAGAGAAGGAACATAAAATAATTATAATTTTTAAAAAAAGAGGATTGTTGGAAGATTGTTCTCTCAATGTTTATCTCCTGCAGCTCTGCTCATGGGTGTCCCCAGCCACCTGTCTGGGAGAGGGACAGATGCTTTTCAAAGCAGGCTAAATGTACCTTATGGTGAAATGGCATGGGGATGGGCGAAAGGTGGGTAGAAATGGCTTCTTGCATCTCCATGTGCTCCCATTTCTTGTGGAGTCACGAGAGTGGCTCCAACTGGAGTTAGAGCAGCCTTGAGGCCGGGCTGAGTCAGCCTCCAGCAGCCCCAAGGGGAAGAAACAGGAGGTGATGCTTCCTCAGACTCAACCCATGCCTTCCTTGGTCTCCTATCCAAGAGGTGACGGGTGGTTTTTACAAATTCTGTGTTCTTCCTCCTGTACCTGGTTAGATCATCCCCAGCTGATGCTTACAGTGAGGGGCAGAGCGGCTGTAATGTGTAGGGAATAGGACAGCAATTTATTTGACTGATTCAAGCACATGGGTGACCCTGGGGAAAGGGTCAGCCTTAAATCAGCACATTTCTGCCTTAAGCTAATCCCCTCCTGCCCAGTGCTCCTCACTGCAGCAATGTCCAGCCCTGCTGATGAGGGTGCACAGAGCACCCCTCCAGCAGCAAATCTGCTTCAGTCAAGGTCCCCACACCAAATCTGGAACAAAAATAGCATCAAGCCTGTGCTCCTGAGCCTGTTCCAGGCTGTCATCCATCAGACTGGCATGGCCATGAAGCAAGAAGCAGGACCTGCAGAGCAGCTCACATGTTGACCACGTTCCTCTGCATTTGTGCACATGTTGTTCCTCATGCACTTTGCTGCTCCAGACTGGAAAAGCTCCTTCCCTGCAGGAAGGCAGGTAAAATGCCTGAGGAGGCAGGTAAAATTCCATGCAGGGAGGCCACCACCTCCTCATTCACTCCCAAACATCCTCCTCTTCGGGGCTGTGTGCTCATCTGAGAATAGCTCCTTGCCACAGCCTCCTCCGCAGGAACAGCCTTATTTATTCACAGCCCTTGGGTTTGCTCTCATAGTCTTTCTGAATTTATTCTAAATAGAGATCTGCCTTGTGCCTGGGAAGTGCCTGGCCCTTTCTCCAAAATGGAAGTGAGAAAAAGCTCCTTGTGTGGTTTTTTTTGTGCATGGTTAAAAATAGCGTCCCAGAACTGTATGTTGGATAAATATGAATGAGGGAAGAACAAATGTAGTAACCTTCAGAGTCTACAAATGGACAGGTATTTGTGTCTGTCCTAGAGCTTCTAAAATTTATTTTCTCACCCATTTCATACTCCAGTCTCTGCTTTCTTCTCTACCTTTCTTTGTCCTTTGTTCCCATGACTTTTTTTTTTTTAAAATTCTTCTGCATTGCTCTTTTATTTTCATTTAGCTCTCACTCTGCTCTGCCTGTTTCTCTCCCTTCCCATCCGTGTTCTTCTCCACCTCTGCTTTCCATCCTGCTCATCCACACCTCATCTTTTTCTTTTATCCCAATACCTCTCCCTGTTCTTAACCAGTGCTCTCTCTTCTCCCTCATCTCCTCATCCTTTTCACTCAGGGGACTCTCAATCCCCAAAGACAACCCTGGCCTGGGTTGCCAGCACAGCCTCTGGCTCAGAAACAGGGATGCAGCCAAAGGGAGGGGATTCATTGCATCCTGGATGTGCAGACAGAAACACCTCACTGAAATGGCTGATAACACTTGTCATCTTGGTCAGAATCAGACATAAAATCCTTAAGCCTGCACCTGATACATTTAAATGGATGAAAACATTAGAAATGAAGAGTCTGCCCATATGTGAGTGTCTTACAGTGACAGACCTGAATGTTTATCCACGTGAAGACCCTTTCACACTATGAAACAGTGTTAAATGGCTTCAGGGTAAGTGGATTCGAGCCAGAGAGGGTATAAATAGCATGCTGGAAATGCTCTTCATGCTGTCTCCCATCCTCAACTTCCCGCGTCTCTCCCATTTCCATTTTTTAAAAGAGAAAAATGTTGGATTCTGTCTTTGGGATGTTTCAGGTCAGTCAGGGAGTTGTGTGGGGCTCAGCAGATCCTTTTGTGTTACAAGCCCATGGCTGATGTGAGCCTGAGCCATATGGCATTTGGATAAGAAAACATCAAATGCTATTTAAAACTTCTTGAAACCCATTGCCTAACAAATTAGTTGTATTTAACCACTCAAAGCCAGTTTTCCTCTTGGAAGAGGAATTTAATGGAAGGATGTGTCTTAAAGCATGGGCAGCATGTTCTTCCTCCATCCAGTGCCCTGTGTCCAGCCTCAGCTCTGTAAAAACTCAATTTCATGTGTGCTGAGGAATGTGCACTGTTCAGGAAAAAAAAATGTTTGTTGTTTTTCTTAGTGAAAAGGAAGTGCTCAGAAAGGTCTACTGAAAAATTAAACCTCTGCAGGGTCATACTCTAAATTCTTTTGAACAAAGGAGGGGAAAAGTCTGAATTTTAACATGTTTGCTTGGGCTACTATAAGTACTCATTGCCTGCTTTTAAATTAAAGAATATTTTGTTGACTTCTGGAAACTTTGCTATGAAGAGCCAGCTTTGGACAAACTGGGCGTTTGGAAGTGGGGTTCCTTTTGCTTTTTGCCCTCCACAGTTCAGTGCCACAACTGATAGCACTGAGGGAAGCCAGGAAATAATTAATCCAGTGCCTGGATCAACTGCTGTTGGGAGCACTGGGAAATGGAAAGCCATCCAGGCAAAGATGTGTCTTACTCCTGCTGCACAACTCCTTCCAATAGATGGGATTTTGGAACAGCAATTTATATTAATACTCAATAGGATGTTGCTATAGCAACTATATGATGTGGTGAATAATTTCATGGGCTTGAATTCAAAGTGCTGGGAGCTAAGATGGGTCTGAGCATGATCTGGGACTTTGGTCATGTGGGTCCTGTGCTGCAGTTATTGGACTTGGGGGAAAGTTTGGGTAGAAGATAAAAGATGCTTCTCTGGCTCTGAAGGGAACTGGACCCTGTTAGGTGCAGCTGGGGTGGGATATGAAAATTAAGGACACATTCCAGAGCCCTCCCTATGCACCAATTTGCCTGTGCTGCCATGAGGGACCCTGATGCACAGTGGTTCCCTTTTGATATTAGAAGTTTGCTGTAAACCAGATCTGACATTTAGCTTCAGGTCAAATTAAATTGATTTGACCTAGAATGATTTTTATTGGTTTGTTTTTGTTTCACGTTAAAAAAATCGTTTTAAAAAAAAAAATCTGTTACAGCTCAGTTCCAAGCAGAATTACTTCCCTTTAATTTTCTCTCTTGCCAAATTGAAGAGTCCCTTATTTGCCCAGTTTTCATCTGCAGTGCTAATTTACAAGAGGCAAAATTGGGCTGTTTATGGTGGTGCCAGAAAAAGACATCTGGAACCCTGTCAAAGGGCAGAACTGGAATTTATTCCCTCATCCAGATGTGCTGTAATGGGGAGATGGTGCATGGGCACCCCTGTGCTCCCTGTTCCACTCCACTGCCCTTTCCCATCAAGAAATACACCTTGACATTTAGCCTAATTTTATATCTTAACTTCAAACCACTTTTTCTCCCATCCTCTAAGACTGTGACTAATTCCCTCCCTTCACTTATACCTTGAGAGTATTTATAGACTGTGATCCTGTTCTCACCCTCCCTTCCCTCTGCTGTGCAATATGAATTTATCTGTTATTCCCTCCTCCACACTGGTCCCAGGTGTCCTGCCCTCCAGTGTCTGTGCCATCAGCATCTTCTGCAGCATCTCTGCTTCCCTTTCTGTTCTTGTCCTACACAGGGAAAACAAACCACAGAAATGCCCAGCTCCTGGGTTTTCTGTGCTAAAGAGAAAGGTACAAAAAAACCCCAGGAGTTTCTTCTCCTTGCCCTGTCCATCCCTGCCAGGGACTCTCTGTTTAACATTGCAAGGTGAGTCCATGAGCTCTTATTTATTTTATTTCTGTCCATGGGCTGGCTCTGGCCTCCTTTAGTGTCCTGCTGGGTGTTCAGTGGTGCTCAGGCTGCAGCACTGCACACACACTCTCACTCCCAAGGGGAATACACTGCATCCTTGAGCACTGAATTATCCACTGATGCATTTGCACCACTCTGGCTGAGGTTTTTAATGCAATGAGTGATTACCAGTATCTGGTACTGCATGTAAATACCTCACTCCAGGACATTTTATTGTCTTAATTCTCATGTTATCACTTTATCCATCTGACTGATATCCTGTAGGTACGTTATGAGTTGATTACCAGAGGGAATCGAATGTCAAAATTACAAGAGAAAATGAAGTTTCCCACACTCAGTATTTTTCCTGTGCTGCCTAAAGCCAATATTATAGCCAAGAAGGCTATTAGATTAAATTTATTTTTTTTTTAAGCACAAGCCAGAGGCTGGACATGACTGAGCAATCTGTGCTGGCAGCACAAAAAAATCAACTGTGCCCTGTGCTGCAACAAAATCAGTGTGGGCACTGGGCTGAGGGAGGGGATTCTGCCCCTCTGCTCTGCCCTGGTGAGATCTCACCTGGAAAGCTGCATCAGCTGTGGAATCCTCAGCACAGGAAGGATATTGAGCTGTTGGAGTGAGTCCAGAGGAGGCCACTAAGGTGCTCCAAGGGCTGGAGCTGCTCTGCTCTGGAGACAGGTTGAGAGGGCTGGGGATGCTCAGTCTGGGGAGGAGAAGGTTCTGGGGTGACTTAATTGAAGCTCTTCAGTAAAGGAGAGCTGCAGAGGGGCTGTTTACAAGGGCATGGACTGACAGGACCTGGGGGAAATGGCTTCCCACTGACAGAGGGTGAAGTTAGATTGGAAATTAGGAAGGAATTCCTCCCTGTGATGGAGATGGTTACCCCATCCCTGGCAGTGTCCCAGACCAGGTTAAATGGGGCTCAGAGCAGCCTGGGACAATGGAAAGTGTCCCTGCCCATGGCAGGGGATTGGAACTATCCAGTTCTTGAAGGTCTCTCCCAATCCAACCCACTCTATGATTCTAATGTTTAAGCCTAGCTAGTAGTGATGCTCTTTCAAATGCCTTCTGGCTCACTGACAGTGGCAGACTCTAAAAATGGCCTCTCCCCAGAGGAAAAACTGCTTCACTTGCCCTGAAGTTTTCTGGATCTCCTGTCTCTTTGAAAACAGCTCAGGAAAAAGTGCTTGCCGTATTTTCATATTCTCTTTGGACATTTTTATCATTGTGGCAGAAACCTGTGGGTGAATCAGCAATATCTGCAGAGATGTCCTGCCCAGAACTTGTTCTAGAAGCGGCTCTCTCCTCAGTTGAAGTGCTGTACCGGTGTTTCTGGGATGGAAAGGTCCTTGTTGGTCATCACAGATGCAATTCTGACTGTTTTGTAACTGCTTACCAAAAGTAGCTCGAGCCTGATGCAGGAGAGCTGCTCTGGGGCTGTGTATTTATCCTCAAGCAAGAGCACCTCTGCTGATTGCATTTGAGAGTTCTGTAACTGCTCTCAAAAACTTCCAGTTGTTCAGGATCTGAAACCTTCCTGGGCTGAACAGGAAATTATTTCAGTACCTTCTGCCTCCTCTAAAGCCAGAGTGGCATCAGGTTGGGAGTCTTGGGTGTTCCACTGCGGGAAGAGACATTATTTGGAGAAACAAACAGACCTCCCTGTGATTGAAAATCTAAGTTTTCATTGCAGCTTTTCCTAGAAATCCTGCAGCAGGTCTGGGTGAGGCAGCAGCACTGCTGGCGCATGGATGGGATTACAGGCAGAGCAAGGGGAGAGCTCTCTGCTCCTGCCTTTCCCTGCAGCTTCCACAGGCGCCTGACCCTTCTCCTGCACTCTGGGAAAGCTGCACGAGGTACCAGGACCTGTGTGATTATCCCCATCCCTCCCCTCGTGGAGCCAAGCCCTGACAGGGAGCTTGGTCCTAGCGCTGCTGCGGAGCTGCTGCCCCCCTCCTGCTTTAATAACACACAGCAATCCCAGCAAATGGCTGGTTCGGATCGAGCTCGCTCTGCCACAGCCTCTAAAGCTCTCAGGAGTGCGGGCTCTGCTGTTCTAACCCTGCAGAAGGCTGTGGTTTTGCCAGCAGCCTCGGCTGAAGGGAGCTGAGCCCCTGCAAGGAAGGAAGGAAGGAGCAGTGGCATCTCCTGGGCTCTCAGGGGGGTGACAGCCAAGCTACCCTGTGTTCCTTGAAATCTTAATTGTGCCTCCACTCAGAGCACAGGGTTCAAACTTTCTGGGTGGGTGAATAGTTTTGGTGTCATGAATTCACAGTAAAGAAAGCAAAGGGCTTGTGGTTGTAGAGATTCCTCACTAATGTAGAGTGAAGGGTGGGATAAGTCTAAAAAACGTCCTCCAGGGGAGTGAGATGTCTGGGGAGGGTTTTCCTGTCTCTGCTTGGAGTGAACTCATCTGTCACAGGAGAAGAGGCACAGTGGCAGGTAAAGAAAGGAGAGACCTTGGAGGCAAGGACAATTCTAGCATTAGTTAGAGCACACATGGCCTGATCCTCCTCAAGCAGGAGCTGGAGCCAGCAGGTTGATGCTGATTTATGACTGCAGTGGCTCTGCCCCAAATTCTGCACTACTTTGAGAGGTTTAACTTTTAATATACTTCTGAGAACTTTTTGATTGAGTTTCAGATGCATCCTTGGTGACGCTGCCTTCTAGAAACAGAGGAAGGAAACCCCACTAGTATTCAGATCAGTGTCTCCTGCCTCACCTGCCTCTGCAGAACCTCCCCATTTCTCTTTTTTTTCTTTAAATACTTTCTGATATTATATATTCTGTATCCTGCTCCATGCTCTACATGGTCTTTTGTCCTAATGTTTCAGTTGCTGCCAGGTAAGGTAGATATGAGGAATCAGCACACCTGTTCCTCTGGCCTTTGTGGAGCAGGGCATGTTGAGGTGGGAAAACCTTGGCTGCAAAGAGAACTTGATGGTGATTTTTTGATATTTTTCTGTGTCTGCCTGCGTCAGCCTGGCACAGCCGTGTCCTCTCTGACCTAGATTTCCCTGCTGTCCCCTGGGCATTAGATTTGATCCTGATTTATGGCCAGTAATGCCTTGATTTCAGACTCTATTTGTTGCTCCCAGAGCCTGGTGCTTCCCTCCCTGGTGACAGTTTTATGTAGGTGTAACTCTCGTGCCTTTGGTGGAGTCACTCCTGATTTACCCCAGCCTGCAGTGCCTGACAGCTGCTTTTCTCCCTGAATTACTGTGCCTGACACACCACTGGATGTGTTAGGCATTGTCACAAAATTAATTTTCTTCTCAAGAGCCCTCAGTGATTTCAGCTGAACTTCTCTGCAATTGTGGCTCTGTCTCCCTGGAAGATTCATGCTGCTGGAGTGGCTGCAGCCCTGGGGGATGGGGAGCCAAGGCCAAGTGCAACACAACCCTTTTTGCCTTTTCTCTCATTTTTATCCCTGGATTTCTGTGAGATTTCTATGAGATGTTGTGGCCAGGTATGAGTGGCATAGGGAGAACTCAGCTGTCCCTTCAGGTGTGGATCAGATTCTTACTAAAAACTTATATTTCAGCAGAGCTCTTCTCCAACACTGGGTTTCCCTCCCTGTGAAAGAGCCTGAAGCTGCAGGGCAGTGATTTCTGCGCCGAGTTTATCTCAGCATCAAAAGCAGCCAGCGTTGGAATTTCTCCCTTTTCCAGGCTGAGCTGAATCTGTATCTCTGTGGCTTGGAGGAATCATGAAAAGCTGAATTTACAAGGAACTGGGACCCAGCAAATACAGGCTGGATGGGCTGAAGGTGCCTGGGACAGGGCATCCCAGGGATGGACTCTGGCCAGGAGACAGGGTTCTGCAGGGGAGATTGGAGGAAAACCTGGTGTGCTCTAAAAGCAGTAAAAGGGGTAAAAGCAGTGAGCAGATGAGTTTCCTGAATCATGCTGAAAATGGGATTTAGGTATTTTAGAACTTAAAAGACAAATGAGACTTAGCCAAACACATACAGATTTTGGGAGATGCTCTGGAGTCTATTGCTCCAAAGGGAGTTGGGTCCCATTTCAGGTAATGGAAAATCATGATTTAGGTGTTAATTCACTTAATGCATGGAGTACTTTTGTCGTGGGGCTCAGTGAAATTTTATCATTCCAGGGAAAATGTGAACTACAGTGAAATAAGAAAGAATTAATCTTACAAGTGGGCTTTAATTATCCTCAGGAAATTGCATTTGGAGGTATTTTATATAGTACTTTGGTGTCATTGAAACCTATCAACCAGTCATGTTACTACCATGTTTCACCAGAACCAGATTTTTGTTAAATCACTAAATGATAGTTTTATTTATTTGTTTGTTTGTTTATTGTTTGATTTTTTTTAAATTATGCTGTACATCTAGCAGCATTTGCAACTTCGTGCACATTTCAAGCCATTCTTGTGCTTTCTCAGGCCTCCTTTTAAAATGCTCAGTATTTTTCATGAGGCCTGTCACAGACCTTATGCCAGGGTTTTACTGCCAGGTCAAACTGGAGCTCTCTGAGACAATTTATAGCAGCAGAAAGCCCCGAGGGTACGGGGGAGTGGGAAGTGCTGAATCATTTAGGATGGGTTTACTTTGCACACTGATGGTTGGCTCTGGGGCACCTGCTCAGCATCCCCTGCCAGATGCTGAGAGCTCCTCGGATGCCCATGGGAGCTGAGGATATTCAACACCACCAAACCCAGCTCTGCTCCCCTCTTTGATTAGGCTTGGTTTGGGGAGCACCACAACACCCACAGTGGTTTCTCAGCAGCAGTAAAAATGTTGGTCCTGGTGTCTTTCTGCTGCTGTGGTGCAGGATCTGTGGCCAAAAAAAAAAATACTGCTGGGACTGAGTGGACTTCTTAATCTTATTAAAAATTAAATCTTAAGTGTTTCCCACACATCCCTCCAACAAATGGGGCTGTAGCACTCCACAGCAGAGCCAGGACCTGGTCCATCTTGTTCAGTTGTTGCCAGAAGTGGCTGGGGCAGCAGGAAAAGCCCCCGAGCAGGGCCTTGGGGAGAACCATGATGTGATGGTGACCTGCCACCAGCTGCTGAGGGGAGTTTCTCAACCAGGCAAGCTGAGGCCCCCAAAAGTTTTAGGGCCTCCAAGGGTTGGATCCTGAAAGGGATTTGTCCCCTGCTCCAGTCTCTGTGTTTACAAGAAGGTGGGGAGTTTATAAAGGTTGCTGATCCTCAGCAGCCAAGGTTTTTGGGGGCTGGAATCCCAGCTGACCCCCATTCCCTCACATATTTATCATGTGCAGGACTGAGATTGGGTATCCCTGGATCTGGAAGCTGCAATGTCTGTTTACAATACACAGCTAAAGCTGTGGAGAAGTGATGAAACTCCAGCTGGGAGGCTGCAGCAACTCATATCCTCTGCAAAATGACCTGGACAAGAGGTTTTACATGCACCAAAGCTTATCATGAACTTGTTTGAGTTTAGGACTCGCTTCCGTCTCGGGGGGACGAACAAGAAGCCACTCCAATGAAACCAATGGAGTAATCAGAGTGCCAATAGGATTAAGCCTGTTTTTTCCACACTGTCCTTTTGCCCTCCTACCTGTGCAGGAGACAGCACCTGCCATGGCAATGTTTCCTCTGGTTGCTGTGGGAAGGAGGAATACCTGGCACAGCTGAGGCACTGAGTCACTCCCGTCCCCAGGGGCTGAGGCACAGGCTGGCAGCTGCTGCAGGCAGTGGGGAGCAGCCTTCTTGCTGCCCTGTGTTCCCCCAGCACGTCCAGGACCATGCAGAGAGCCAGGGGGAAGGAATAATAGAATAGGATCATGTATCCTACAGATACATCCGGATTTCCCGTGGCATCCATGGCGCAAATGAATCCCCAAACCACTCTCGGGTTGCGGCCATTCCTGTCGCCCACTGCCACTTGTGGGGATAGATCTTTGTTACAGACAGGATTGTGAGAGTTCTGGAGGAAAGGATGTTGCCAGCCTGTGAAGTGGGTTTGGGAATCCAGAGCTAAAACAAAGAGCACCATCTCCTGGCAGCTGGGAACTACTTCCAGGGATGCACGCCCTGTTGCAGCTCTCCTGCAGCTTGCTGCTTTCTCTGATCCAGCCCAGAGCATCTGGAGGTGGGAAAGCTGAGGGCTGACTGCTGAGAAAGGCTGATCCAGGGGACATTGGGAGCTGATCCAGTGCTGTTACCCACAGCGGTGCCTCTGCTTGGCGTGAGAGCTCTCAGCTGTTTGGGTTTCAATCTCCACTCGAGTTGACGCACAGTTTTTAAAGTACTCTTGAGTTTTGTGTGGATATCGAAGTGTTTGGGGTTAGAAAATTCATGCAGAGGGGTCTTGCAGAACTGAGAGCATGACTCCCAAGTGCTACGCTCAAATATCCCTGAGGGTGGCCAGACTATTTCAAAGCATGGTGTGGTTTGGGTTGGGGTGGAGCAATGCCTCTGCCACTCGTGCAAACTGCCCTTGTCACTGCCAGGAAGGCACTGGTCAAGGGCATTCAGAAATCTGGAGCTTTCCTGAGGTTTGGGTTGAATTTGAAATCAAGAAGAGAGGAAAAAACAGCTTGGTCTGGATCCAAGAAAATGGTGTGCTTAGAATTTGGAGACAGGCTTGGGACTGCTGGTCTGTCTGGGCACAGCAAAGAGATGTAGAAAAGTGATGTAGCACTGACATCTGCATAAAGATGTATGTGGGTACACATGAGAATGCAGTAAGACATTATGGGGTTTAAAAAGGAAGGTAGCTGAGTTGGGAAACTAAAAGGACAAAATTGGACATCATGTATCACAGTCAAAAGCCAGGAAAATGTATTTGCCTTTTTCCCCTCCTCCTTTTTAAGTGTGAGGAATATAAAGAAGCCAAAGTCAAGCAAAGGCTTTTTACTAGTGGCTGATGACAAAATTGTAAATTTGGTACAGGGGAAAAAAAGGCAGGACTGTTTAATAGCTACTTCTGTTGTGCATTTGGAAGAAAGCAGGGAGAGACATTTTCCTAATGGTCATGGCTGAGAGATAAAAATGAAGGAGAGGCTGGAATGTAAACTGCTGATGTGGGGCTGGGAAACAGAGAGGGCCCCCATCTGGGGTTTCCTCTCCAGGTACAGATGTTTAGGTGATGGCAACATCTGGGCAATGGGACTCTCCTGCAGCGCTGTCAGGTGCCATGGAATGCCATGGTGGCTCCCACAGCCTTGCTGAGAAATCAGCCTTTCAAGGTGGGAGTAATTATAAAATAGAAAGCTTTGCAAAGTGCCACGCTACCTCCTTGAGCCTTTGAGGGAATATAGGATGTAATTTTAAGAGCCAGGCTTTAGTCTCAGTTGCTGCATATCCCTGAGCTCTGTGGTGGCTTTGGGGGTCTTGGATCAGAGTGGAGTTGCTGTTCTGGAAAACGCTCATCACGTCTCTTTGGCCTTTTATCTAAAATCTCTGGGTGACTCCAGAGGGGCTGAGGTCCTGGGAGTGAGCTGTGGCCTGAGAGACCCTCCAGCATCATTTGAGACCAGTCAAACAGGAGTACTTCCCTTGTTTATGGCCCCTTGCTTGTTATTATCTCTAATTAATTAATTACTGCAGGTCAGGGATTGCTGAAATGGGGCAGGGTGGACATAGGAGACAGCTGGGAATATCCTGCTTCTGGAACCTTCCATCCCTGCAGCTCTGGGACAGCCAGTGATGACTCCTGCAGCTCAACATCCAAAGCAAAAAGTCAGAGCCAAGTATTTAAAAGACTTACAGGAATTTGCTGGAAGCTGCTTGCTCCCACTATTCTGCTTTGGTCTGAAAAGGGCACTGAAACTTTGATTCCTTCAGTTGCAACCAAAGAGATTTTGTCTTCTCTGCACAGCTCCAGGCTATAAAAACGGTATCTAATTAAAGATTATTTCTCCTCTCTCCTCTTCTGAAAAATTAATAATTTTGAGCAAATCACTGACACACAATAAATATGGAACCTTGAATTGAGAGGTTGCCAGCTGTTCTGATGAAATTTTGTGTAATGGAATCATGGAATGTTTGAGTTGAAAGGGACCTTAAAGATCGTCTTGTTCCAGCCCTCCTGCCACAGTCAGGGACACCTTCCACTGGACCTGGTCCCTCAAATGTCAGTCTGTCTGTGCCAGTGAAGATCACCAGAGCTGCCTGTGAAGCTTGACAGGTTAATATGAAATAAGGATATTTTATTGACAGTTGAGCACAATATTCTGAAGTGAGCAATTTTAATAAGGCCGAGAATACTCCAGTTGGGGAAAAAAAATCGGTTTTATTTAAATCAGCTCTTTTTCTTGCCTATGATCTTCAGCTAACTTTTTGTTCCCTCTTCCAGTGTGCTGCAGCAGTGCAGCTTGCCTTGATCTAAACTGGTCTTCAGCTGCCTTTCTTAAATTAAGAGCTACTCTGCTTGGAGCTGATGATTTCTAAATTATTTCCTGTGTCAATTGCTAAATAGCCTCTAAATCCAGAGGACTTCTGGAGCATTCACTTATTCTGAGCAAACAAAACAGTCATTTTTCAATATTTTTTTTCCTTTGCAGTTGATGAAAACACATGTAACTTGCTGAGCATCTCAGCTGTGCTGGAGTGATTGAATCAGACCCATTACTTCTTAGCTGGTCGCAGGAAGTGAAATTATTTCCCGAGGGCTCATGTTACAAGAAAACACAACTGCTGCTCTCAGGAGCTGAATAGTTTCCTTCACCTGAATTGGCAGGCAAGTTTTTGGGCAGTTTTGAGTGAAATCCAGATTAAAAACCCCCCAACCTTTGTAACAAGGGTAAATTCAGACCTGATACTGTCATCTGTTACCGGTGCTATTCAAGGCTTCTCCTTCCCACGGATATTGAACCAAATAAACTTAAAGTCAGAGAGGGCATTGCTTAATCACCAGGCTCTGAATACACTATTCTTCAGCAAAAAATCTGCTCAGCTATTATCAGCTTCCACGTTTTTAATAGCCAGCCTAATAGCTGAGAGATTCACACTTCCCAAATGAGAGGCAGTTTTAGCAATGGCTTTAAATCATTCCCAGTGGAAATAGGGAGTTACATTAAATCCTATTAATTAGGCAATTTCAGCTGTCTTCAGTGCTTTTGACTCTGCTGTCGCCTTGAGAGTTGGGATCCCCATATGTCCTGCTAATGTGAAGCCTCCCCTTGCTCACACACCCTGAAACTCTCTCTCCTCCTCAACCCCAGTAGGAAAAGCATTTTCTGCTCTCATTTTTATCTGCAAAACTGCTGCAGCAAAACCAAAAATGTTCATGGTTGACAGCAATTCCATTCTAAATCAGCTCCTGTGTTAGCATCTGCTGCAGCACCAGGTTTGTACTATCAGAAAATGTGATGTTTGTGTCGATGGCTCTTCTAGGGTTATTTTTCTTTCTGCTGAGGAATAACCTAAGGAACAGGATGGAATTTTCTCCGCCTCTCTTTATCACCGTGGCTCTCCTGGGCTCACTGTAACTCCTGCTCTGAAGCACCTGACACAAATGCATTAGAAACCCTTTCACTGCTCTATTGATCAGCACTGCTAAGAGCTGCAAATGCTTGTGCATCTGGCTCCCGTGTCCTGTGGACAAAGCCCAAATGAAAGCTGTGAACAGCATCTGTGAATATTGCTTTGTGGTGGCTTCAATCTCCTTTGACTCTGTTTGTGCTCCCTCTCTCCTAGCAATAGTGGGGTGTTTGCAGGAGTGGATTTTTGCCCGCTGATGGTGCTGTGACAGCAGATTCCTCGTGAGCAGAAAGTATTCCACAGCCACCTTGAGCTGGTCCACAGCCACTCAGAGTCAGGGGTCTTTTCTGGTGGATTCAGTGGGCTTTGGATCAGGCCCAGGAGGCACTGAGGAAGCATTTAATGAAAGAGCAGCCCCGAAACCCTGTGATTTAGACAGCCACTCACCCAGCACAAATAGTAAATTACAAACAGCAGATACTGGCAGCAACAGGCATGAATAGTCTGTAGTCAGCAATTCACAGCCTGGAATATGTTGGCGTAAACAATGCATCAGATAATTCCAGCTAACCAACACATTTGTGGAAATCCAAGCCTGCTCATGGATAATTTTCAAAAAGGCAAGTTCAGCAAGAAGAGCACTTGCAAGGAATAGAACCTTTCCCTTTTTGCTTACTGCTCATTTAGAAAATGTGTTCTGGCTATGAGCTGTTGTTGCGAGGCACTGGATGACCTCAGGTAGAACTCAGTTTATCCCTTATTCTGCTTTGGTTTTGCTGTGGTTTTCCACTCAGGCTTCATTTTCACGTAGCTTTGCTGTTGGGACTGAGCAGTGAGAATGGGAGCTGCCTGCAGTAAGTGACAAAAGCATCTTGCAGCCCTAAGTGAGCCAGCAGGAAAACAGAAGGTGAAATTTAAAGAGGTAAATGTAAAATTACACAGAAAGGGGGAAATAAGCCCCAAGTTCACGTGAGTAGGAAAAATCTCCACAGTGACCCTCACCACTCAGAGGCAATAACTTGCCTTGATGGTAAATTTTTAATGAAAAGTTCTATGCAGAGCTACACAGCAGTGAGAACACCCAGCTGAAGGCTGGGAATGGGTGATTTTCCACCTGCTGGCTGCAGCTCTGTGCTCTCCTGTGGCAAAGGCAGCCACAAATCCCTGGCTGAGGGGATGGAGCTGCTGCCAGCACCGTGTGTGCAGGAGCAGATTGGCTGGGAGCACTGGAGGGGAGCAGCAGCACCCAAAGCCAGGGAGGATGGGGACACAGGAGCAGGTAGCACACACTGAAAAGCAAGGAGTGGCACTTTGGGGTTGCTTTTCCCCTATGCTACCAGCTTTGCCCTGGGACATGTTGTTCCCAGCCTAGAGGCAATCCAGGGGAAAGAAGTTGCTTGTAAGACATCACAACTCTGTACAATGCAAAAATACGATGAGGGAAATGATCACCCTGCCTTTGTGCAGGGCTTGAGGTGTGTGTGTGTGACAATTCCAGGGAGGTTGTGCAGTAAAACAAAACCTTCAGCTACCACAGTGAAGTATTGCAGGGGGGAAATTCTGCTTCAGGGCTCACTGAATGAGCTGCACGTGCCTGATGCACAGAGGGCCGTGGGGAAAAAGCAGTTGTGGTGGTGTTTAGAGATGGTATCATTCTCTGAGCGTGCAAGGAGAAAGGAAATAAATGCAAGTAGCTCGGGAGCTTTCACACTGACATTTCCCAGCTTCTGCCTTGGCAGCTGCAGCAGTGTCCCTTTAGTATTACAGGGAATGGGAATGGGAATGGGAATGCCTCTGCACAGGCACGTGTGGAGCAGGTCGAGAGCCCCACATCCCTCGCAGGTGATGAGCAGAGGTTGGAGAAATCCAACCGGCCCCTGAGATGGTCCAGCACACGAGGGGTTAACAGGCTACGCCCTCCCATGGGCACGACTCCT
Organism: Petroica traversi; assembly: GCA_025920805.1. NCBI lineage: Eukaryota > Metazoa > Chordata > Aves > Passeriformes > Petroicidae > Petroica > Petroica traversi. Next base: position 2,618,367 of record JAHLSL010000007.1, on the reverse strand, counting down.
ACAAACATTGGCTTTGTTCCTCCTCATCCCACTCCCTCGGCCCTTACAGAAATCCGTCTCTCCCACCTCCCTCTTGGGGGATCTCGCTGTTCCTGTCCTCGGGCCGTGCTTTGTATGAACGCAGCAGAGAGAGAGTGGCCGCTGTTTCTAATTTAATTAGCGTCATCCCCAGGAGCCGAGAGCGTGGCAGAGGGAATTAGAGGCAGCGCATGAAAATGATGCATGGGTTTAACCACCCTCTTGCCAGCGTGATGCACACAGCTTTCTGAACGCGTGGAAATCACTAAATGAGGATGTTGAGTCTCTGCCTCGATGTTTCACAAATTTAGGATGGCTACTCTAGGAGAAAATGTAATCTGAATCTGTTTGCCAATTTTTCTTCTCACTTTCTACCCAGCAATTTTTTTTCATGATGAAAAGTTTCCTTAGGATGAAATTCCTCTAATTCTATGTATTTAAAAAGAAATATTGGGTCTGTATTGGACACCGGATTTCTTTTAAGGATATTGGATGCCGAGCCCCTGGGTTGGATTTTGAAGGTTGTTGTGGGGTTGCAGTCACAGGAAGTTTTTATTTACAGGCTGGGCAAACATTACCCAGGAATGCTTAGTTATTATCAGGATCCTTGTAGCTATTTAAAGACAGAACAGCAGCTGGAAGCCTCGTGTGACAGATGTGCCACTATATTGCCCCAAGGTATAGAGAGAGACACTCCCCAAGAGCTTGCAAGCAAAGTCAAGTCTGGTTCACAAAGCAAATCTAAAATCAGCAGGGAGTGAGTGTGGCTTTGCAGAAAGCTTGATGCACGCAGGCAACTGTGTCTCACTGTGCCTCGTTTTTGTGTGTTTGCTTCAGGTGTCACAAGCTCGTCACATCTCTTTGACTACGGCTCCACTGCCAATGGAGGGGACAACTCCTTCTACACCTCTCTGATCTCCGATGTCCACTACACCACCCCACGGGACTCAAACCCAGTCACATCTTGAACAGGGTGCCCCAGGGCATTAAACCCCTCCGTGCTGCCCGAGCAGGGAATGGGGGTGTTTTCCTGCTGGTAGATGCCCGTGAAATAGGTGGAGTCCCGTGGGGTGGTGTAGTGGACATCGGAGATCAGAGAAATAAAGTACCAAGACAAACTTGACTCTGACTCAGAAGATGAGAGCCCAGGCCTTAGTGACAAGTACCGGGGAGCACCCGTGGGGTCCAGCAACGTCCCTGAGGCTCCGCGGACACCTTCGGAGGGCACAAAAGCAGCCAGGGAGCAAGACCTGCTGGAAGACAGAAAGTCTGGGGGTCAGCACAGTCCCTCTGTGGCTACAAGCCCTGTCAAGATCACGCTCACTGAGACAGAAAGCACCAAGGAAGCTGCCAGCAAGGGGCTGAGCCCGACTCAGCCAGACACCGGCCTGAAGCCGAGCCATGAGGTGGTGCCAACGGTGACGGTGTCGGAGCCGGAGGATGACAGCCCAGGCTCTGTCACACCACCCTCCTCTGGCACAGGTAATGCTGGTGCTGGTGCAGGGCACTGGTTTTTTGGCTATTCAAAAAGTGTTTTCTATTGTAGCCCTGCACATTGAAGAATTAACGTGATTTTTGGGATGAGTGTAACGGGGTGTGAGAGGACATTGATGAGTCCCCACGGCTGGAGGTGTTTGTGCTCTGCTCTCTGGCACCAGTTTGTGCAGCCAAAGTGAAGGGGGAGGCAAGCTGGGTTCCCCATCATGACACACTGCCCAGATGGGCTGCCCTTGCAGTGTGGAAAGGGATCCAGGCCTGCTGAGCCCAATCCCCAGGGATCTCTCCTCGAGGGGAAGCCGTGTGCCTGTGGGCATCACTGGGGTGTCTCCATCTAGGCCATGGCTTGAGCTGGGTCCTGGTGCTTTGGGAGTCTCTTGGTCACCCTGGCTGTCCAGATTCCCCAAGGGAAGTGAGGTGTGGGATCAGGGCAGTGCAAGTGACCAGGTTCATATTATTAGAATTGTAATGGCTGGCTTAACATCTCTTTGGCTCTGCAGAAAAAAAAAGGTTAAGTTGTTAAAAATCAGAGCTGTTTTCACATGAAAGTGTTGCTTTTATAAAGTGCTGAGGAAGGAAATGCTGTCACCTCATTTACAAAGGGGACTGGAGGGACAAAGGGCCAGTCTCTTTAAAAGACTTCTAATTTCTATTGGAGGGCACTGAAATCCCATGTTTATACATTTTCTTATTGTCTGATTAGTGCAGTAGTGCATAATGCCTGTCCTTCATTTTCCCTATTATACACTGCTAAAACATGAAGGTAGCACAGTGCTTTAAAAGGAATAAAGTTCTGTGACAGGAAACAGAATTTTTCGACTGAAAATTAAATTTCAATGTCCTGGATCAAAACCCTTTAACAACGAACATTGACAGTGAACATCCCCAAGCTGAAAGTTCCATTGCTTTAATGCCATTTAGAAGCATTTAAAAACAACAACTAGAATTTCCTTAAAATGGCAGTCTGGCACCCTCATTAATACCTCCCTTTAGAGAAATATTTGATTCCTAGAGAAAAGTGAGGGGGCATTTGTACACTTCCACACAGAAAAAGGAGATTGAGTCCACCACTGCTGTGAATTTATTCTGCCTGCATCAGCCAGAAACTTTAATGAACAGATTTTAGAGCCACATTTTTCTTTTTTTATTTGACTGAGTGAAATCACACACTGCTCCTGAGACGTGCCACTGTTCATTGATTTACACTTTTTGCTACAAGGTAATTAAGGACTTGAGGCACTGTTACTTATTCAGTCCTGGTGACTGTTCAAGGCTGCCTTGGGGACACTCAGTATCTGTATCCCGTCAAAACTGCTTATCCATTGTGCTAAGGAAAGAAGATGGCATCTTCTTCTAGAGGCTGGAAACACTCCCAAGGGTTTTTTTTTTTTTCTCTGGATTTTCCCCCTTTCCCGCAGCTGAGGATGTTCCCTGCCCAGACCCCACATCCATAAACAAAAAAGAAATTTAAAACCTGCCCTTGCTCTTCCCACCCAGTGACTCGGCAAAGTTGTGGCTCCCAGGTGCCCCTCAAGCAATCTGGCAAAGCTACCAGTCACCCCCTGCTCGGATCAAGACTTTTGAAAATGTTTTGCTTTTAATCCCTGCCCCTCATCTTTCTGGGAAGGAAGACCGGGGCTGTCTCTGCGCTGCGCTGGCGCTGAAAGGCCGTGGGGATTTATCCACTCCCAGTGCCAGGGTAAATGTGACACCCTGCTGCTGACCACAAAGGGCTGCTCTATTCACAAGGTGAATGCCAGGGCTGGGAGTTACAGGCTGCCAGCTCGGGGAGGAGCGGGGTGAAGCCCAGGGTTGCTGTGCTGAGAGGGCTGGAAGTCACAAGGCTGTTTGGACTCGTGCCGGGTTCAGTCATGGCTAGAGGAGAAAAGGTTCACGTGTGGTGATGCAGGAGAGCAGCGCAGCTTCCTGCAGCCAGAGAAGGATGCACGGGCTCCCAAAACACCAGAAGCTTCCCAGCAGCCAGACAGGAGTGTGTTGTAAGAGTGTCAGCACCTTAATCCTGTCTGTGACAACCATCTGGGGTGCAGAAAGTCTTTCTTGTGCTGGAAACCTTCCTGCACTCCACTGTGGTACCCAGTCATGCAGATGGGGCACTGCCCTTCATGGACCTCTTCACCAGGAGGAACCTTGGGGATCTGTTTTCCTGGTGGCTTTCTTGGCTCCTCACAACCTGCAGTGGCACTTAGTGACCCCATCACATTAATGATGATTTCAAATTAGGGAGTGAACACTCAGGATTCCAGGGGACAAATTTGTATGTGTGCCTGATGGCTGTTTCAATGTGACTGGAGAATTACAGTCAGAAAACATAGACTAGGTTGTTGATTTTTTTTTGTTTGTTTTGTTTTGTTTCAAGTTTTCTGTGATGAGTTAATCATTATTTCTGTTAATATAGTTCATAATGATATTAAGAATTACAGTAGAAAAAATTGGTTTCATTCTTGGACCCAGACGACCTAAAAACAAACAGAGAGAATTCACCACCCACACCCTGAAAAAAACAAACAAACAAACCCTAAATTCATAGAAAAAACCCAACTAGTCAGCCAACACCAGGGAAAAAAAAAATAAGGAAGAGAGAAAAATTTCTGATGTTAAACTTTCCATACCTGAAATTTAAAGTTTGGCACACCTACAGGTAGCTACACGTGGGTTGTTAGGATCAGCAGAACCCACCGGCCCAGTGTATTTGTCCCCAGAACAGACCTGTATCTGTTGCTGACAGTCTGATGCTGTCATGTGTGCCCTGAGCCCCTGTTCCTCTTGACTGATGATTTTCCTGGTGACAACCACATTGTTGAGCCACTGGCCAAGCAGTGACCAGCATTACCTTGTACCTCAGCTTTTTCCTCAGTAAGTGATGCTTCTTTTATAAGGAACACCTGCATGGGAAATGCTGCATTTCCCGTGGTCAAGCTGCTACCACTGTATTCCTGACAGGGAAACCTTGTGCCTGTGCTCCCAGCGCTGCTAGAGAGATACGTGCTGGTGTGAAATCTACCGTGTTTGTTCCCGAAGAAGCCAGAAATTAAGATCCTTAATTTTTTTTTTTTCCTTTTTATTTTTTTTTCCCCTACACGGCAGAACCGTCCGGCTCAGAGTCGCAGGGCAAAGGCAGCCTGTCGGAGGACGAGCTCATCAGTGCCATCAAGGAAGCCAAGAGCTTTTCCTACGAGCCCCCGGGGGCGCAGCGCTCCGCAGCCCCTCCGGCGGAGAAGAAGGAGCCGCGGGCCAAGCCCGGCCGAGCCGCCGCCTCCTCGCACGCCGACCACGAGGGCAGCAGCGCCGAGTCCGGAGACTCGGAGATCGAGCTGGTCTCGGAGGACCCCCTGGCAGCCGAGGAGGTGCTGCACTCCAACTACATGACCTTCAGCCACATCGGGGGGCCCCCGCCGTCGCCCGCGTCCCCCTCCATCCAGTACAGCATCCTGCGGGAGGAGCGGGAGGCGGAGCTCGACAGCGAGCTCATCATCGAGTCCTGCGATGCCTCCTCGGCCTCCGAGGAGAGCCCCAAGAGGGAGCAGGACTCCCCTCTGATGAAGCCCAAGGTCATGGACATTATCAAGGAGGAGAACAACTCGCGCGCCGACGCCTCGGATTACGAGGCCAGTAAAATGACAGAGAGCAGGATGAACAGGGAAAACCTGGCAGAGTCCTCGTCCTACCTGAAAAGCTCCTTTGTTGCACCAAAAATAGGCACCGAGCCCCCGACCTCTGCCGTCAGCACCGAGGAGCTGAAGGAAAGAGTAATCCTGAAGAAACCCATTGAAGAAACTGTTGTTAACCAAAGCAAAGTGTCTTCCAAGGACTTTGGCAAAAAAAGTCCCTTGGCTTCGTTCCTACTGCCGTTTTTAAATAAGCAGAAAGGTAAATGCAGATGTTATGATGGTTTTTGCAGTGCTGCTGAGAGCGGAGGGGAGGGAGAAGTGCCTGTTCTTGCAGGGGAGGTGTTTGAAATGTGGAGCAGGGGGAGCTGCTGGCACAGGATACCCTCAGGGGGGAGCTGGGAATGCCTGTGACAAGGCACACAGCATCACTGGCCTCTCAGGGAAGAAAAAATTATGATTTTACATTTTAAATACTACTTGCCTTGTCCCAGGGAAGGAGTGCAATCAGGGATGCAGTTCTGCATCTCTCAGAAGTGGGAGGATAAAGATTTTCAGGACGCATTTATGACAAAAAAAAATAAAGATGTAGAGGAGGAGAGGAGTTGGGTTTGGTGAATCTGGGCATTTCTGGAAGTGTTCAAGGCCAGGTTGGATGGGGTTTGAGCAACCTGGTCCAGTGGAAGGTGTCCCTGTCCGTGTATGTGAAGTTGGAACTGACAAATATTTAAGGTCACTTTCAAACCAAACCATCAGTGAATCTATGATACTGAATCTGGTGCAGTTTAAACAAATCTCTCATGTTGGCTGACACTTTCCATCCTTAATAATGTGGAAGCTTCCAGTGCAGGGGAGGGGGTGGCTCATCCCAGCTCTGCAGGGCTTAGGGGACATCCTGTGTGCCCCTCTGAGATCCCTTCCTGAATCCAGCAGTGTGAGGAGGAAGGGCAGGACATTTCTAGGTGAGCTCAAGTGGTCTCCCCAAAGGATCCCTTCAGAGCCACTGCAGACCCAGCCAAGTCCAGGATTCCTGTGTCAAGCACTGTGGTCTAACAGGACCCACCAAACCTTTAGAGACAATTCCAGGATTTAGTCTGAGCTGAACCCTGGGGACCAAGGGGCAGCACGAGGTCACTGCTGACACTGCCTGGGTCCCTGCAGCCTGTGAGGGGCTTGGTTCACAAACCACATGAGAAAAAAAGGCACTTTAATCTTTGCAAGATGCCAGCTTGAAGTAGCACTTGGTGTGCCCTGGCTTTGTAGGCTGGTGTGGGAGGGAGGGACACCAGGATTGCCCCACACCTGCCCTGCTGCCCCTCTGCCACCCCCTGGCTGGGCTGGAGGGCAGTGACTGTCCCTGTCTCTTGTCAGATGTGTTGTTTTTGCACATCAAAGAGCTGCTGCTTCCTTGCAAACAGCTGGATAGAGACTGGAGGAGGGGAAGAATCCCCCCCCACCCTGCTTAAAGAGCATCTTCTTCCTCTGCCCACGTTTGTGGCAGCGTGTCCCACGTGTGACAGTCTGTGTGAGTGGCACACTTCAAACCCATTTCCTGCGTGCTGTGAACCCAAGTGTGCGAGTCTGGCCAGGAAACAGCCTGAACTTGCATTGCTGAGGGCTGCAGGATCTGCAGTGCAAACAAAATATGTTAATTCTGAGTGGTAATGCACTAATGACATTAATAGTCTGAATAAGAAACATGATTATTGCTTGTGAGGGTGTTTTCCTGGCAGACTCTCTGAGCTGCCAGTGTCATGCTGTGCATCTCATCTCCCTCACAAATAGTCTGAGCTGAAACCAGTTCTTTCCCACGTACCAAATTCACCATTTTTTAGGATTAGGCAAGCCTCTGCCCAAATCCTACAAGCTGTAGGGCTGATTATATTAATTTTAAACACTGCTCCTTCAATCTAGTGTTGGTTTTCTTCAATCCCACTGTGTTTGTGCTGCTCTGGACAGAATACTAAAACTTTGGTTTTGGATTTGGGAAAGTAGCTGGGGACTATCATGTGGACAGCTAGTGGCCTGTTCCTCAATTTTGAGATTTCAGTATCTGTTACAGTTTTTAAGTACCCCTCAATCATATTTAGATTTTTTTGGCCTAAGCTTCATTAATCTCTTTATTTCTGTCATTACCTACAGTGATGCTAACATTCTTGTTCTCATATGGTGGTCAGAGAAAATCCCTGTGTGCATGAGCAGACTTTATCCCCGTGTCCATGTTTCCTATCTTTGTTCCCCTAGGACAATAGAGGCAGGACCTTTTCCTCACAAAACAGTTAATTACTTCTTGACATGCAAAGAGGACTAATTCAGTATGTGCTTTTTGCCCTCAAGACATCCTGGTGCCTAAGGCAAGGAAAACAAAAACAGAGAGCCTCTTGAGAGTATTGTTGCTAAAATTTGTGCGTCTTTCTTTAAAGCTGGTTTATGGAGAGGTGGGCTCAAGAGAAGAAGGTTTGGATGATGGTAGGGCTCAGTTTACACAGCCTTCCAGTCACGGGTGTGTTGTTATGCCTGAGCAATACTTAAATTTTGATGTTAAAGGTGGTGTATGAGGCTCTCCTTCTCTCCTGGGAAAGGAGAGCTGGTTCCTTACTCCCTGAATCCACATGAAACCCATAAGAAATCCACATGAACTCAGCACTTTATCATTTATCAGGGGTGAACTGAGGGATGTCCTAACTGGCTTGATGGAACCAGAGCATCCCCATGGATCCTCCCAAGACACAGTGTCTGGCAGTGAAATGATGTGGCAGAGCACTCATCTGGGACAGGGACAGCTTTCATGGCATCAGCCTGAGGTCTTGGCAGAGCTTGACATCACAGCATCACATTTGTACCATGTGCCAGCTCAGAGGCCCCGGCAGGCGTTTGGCACAGGCCACACTCAGCCAAAGTGAGGAGAATACAGGGAGAAGTGGCAGTGACACGTAACAGAGGTGCAGCAGAGCAGTGTCACCCAAAGCAGGAACAGTCATCATCCATTAATTAGGAGAATTATATTAGTCATAGTTACGTATCATTAAGAGAATACTAACGAGATGTAACTATGTACTTGTTAAATATAGAAATCAGAATTACCTTGTTTCCTATTACTTGTTACTCAAGATTGAGTGAAGCTGTTCAACACACCTGGCTGTGGTTTTGACACCCTGCTGTAGATCTTTCTGTGGCCCTTGGCCAGCTCACAGTCAGGTATATGTAATTTAAAAACAGTCACCCATCAGCTTCAGTGGAAGCCTTAACTATTTCGTGGTTAATCCCACCAGGTGTTTTTTCACCGTGGCATTAAATGTATTTTGCATTTCTCATCAGAAGAGTTTTCTCTGAGCTGGCGAGACGCAAATTGATGTTGAGTGCAGGAAAGACATGGAAAAGCTGTGCAGAGGGAAAGCCCAGCGTTCACCCCACCCCAGGACCAGCCTGCTGGGTGTGTCGCGGCCAGCCTGGGGGCTCTGCACCTCTCTGTGTGTGTGCTGGGCGTGCAGAGACCTCGGCCACCCCTAAGAGCAAGGTGGAGCACTGCGAGTGCGTGTGCGCTCTGCTCAGCGAGCTCTGCTTAACATCTATTGCCATCCAGTGGCAGCCACAAAAACGGGCACTGACTTCCCACCTCCATTTTGCTGGAGCTGTCGGGATTTGATGGAGTGGAGCTCTTCCCACGCTGTTGATCACCGAGCAGCCTCTCCTGCTTTTCCACGTTGTGGGAACGATGGCTTTGCTCGATGCACGCCAGGCTGGGCTTTGGCCGGAGCTGGGCACTGCTACCTGTGTCAACTCCTCCTCCTCCTCCTCCTCCTCCTGAAGAGCACGGAGGGGAAGGCAGAGCTGCAGCCCAGCAGCTGCTCTTTGGCTGCTGCTGCCCTCACATCGCTCCTGGCGTCTCCTCCCAGGGGTGGGCACAGCCCTTACACAACAGGGCTTGGAGCATCTCTGGCTGCGAAGGAAGGGAGGGTGCCAGCTCAGTTTATTCTTTCTTTCTATTCTTTTTTTTCTTTTTCTTTTTTTTTTTTTTTTTTAATTATTATGTGCACATGGCTTGGGCATACAGGAAATGTCAGATAAGACCTGCTGTCCTGGAAACACGAATCCTTTGGCCTGGGGCATTTTGTAAGAAGTCCAAAAGAAGCCTGAATCAAGGCAAGCTGAGAAGGAACTCTTTGGCTGGGTCCTTTCTTGTCTTCTCTCGTGGTGCCTTTTGGTCACTGTCTGCCAGGGTGGCCTGGCTTGCCTTGTGCTGGTGTCCCACAGCCTGAGGATCTGGTCCTGGAAGGAGATCTCCCTCATGCTGGAGCATCATCTCTCTCCCCAGCCCCTCCTACAATGACAGTATTTGGAGATTCCTTTTCTTGATGCATTTAATGAAATACACAGCATCTTTTTACCTTTCAGGTCAGATACCTGATCTCAGGATATAAAAAAGAAAGATATGTGGACATTCATAGTAATGGCTATTTTAATTTTCTTTTTGTTTTATGGCAGAATTTCACTTAGGAAAGGGGAAGTCCAGTCCTGGGGCTGTGGGGTTGCCTGTCACTCTCAGGTCAGATGGCACAATGGGCAGGACCCAGGCTCCAGGCAGGATCCTGCAAGACACACAGTCAAATAAAATCAATCATTTCAAGTGCATCATTCTGCAGCACAGTCCTGTGCCAACCTGCCATGAAGCATCTTGATTTTGATGCCTTATGAAAGGCTTTATTTGGGTCAGCCCCCTACAAATGCGTGTCCTTACCACACACCCTTGGTGGCTGCTGTGGCTCTGAGCACCCATGAGGGACACCAAGGTCCAGGGCCAGCCACCTCTGTGTGGTGTCCTGCTGTCTCTTGGGTAGTGTCACAAGCTGCATCAGGATCACTTCAGGTTTTGGGGTGTCACTGACAAATGCCCTGGGTTGAAAAAGGTGTTTTCCCTCCTTCCTGTGCCTCTTGTGCTATCCTGTGATGTCCAAAGCTGTCCCACAGTGCACAAACACCAAGCAGTGTGGGCTTTTCCCCTGTTCGGTGTCACAGACTGATTTTACACAGTTTCCCAGGGAAATGGTGTTCCAGCAGAGATCTGGGAAAGACCTGAATTTGTTGGGAATGCATTTTTGTTCAGCTAAACATCGTCTGCATTGAGTTAGCACATCCCTGCTGTTGGAGGAGCTGCTAGTGAGGCCTTTTCCCGTGGGAAGGGGATGTTTGTTGGGAGCTTCAGCAATCTGAGGCTCGTTTCTCATCTGCATGCTCTCACCAGGCTGGCTCTGCAATCAGCAGCAAGCCAGGCCAAGGCTTAAGCATACGGTAATGTTAGTTTAATATTTTAGTGCCATCTGCTGTAAGTGCCTCCACACTCTGGCCCATCTGTTTTCTGTGCTTTGGTTTGCTTTCTATGGGGCTCCGGTAGCTCTGCATCCTTTGGAAAGCCCCAGCTTGGGAAAGGTGTAGGGAAAAGGGATGTCCTGCCTGGGCGTGGAGTGTCTGCACCTTGTGATGCTGTAGGAGGAGTGGGATAAAACCTGTCCAGAGAAGTAAATATGTGAACCTAGTCCTGGCCTTGCCATGAAATCTTAGGGAATCTTGGTGAACCTCTGTGGACTTTCCTCCCACATGGAACGATTCAGGTAGGAAGGGGTCTGTGGGGGCTGCTGGTGCCACCCCTTGCTCTGAAAGCAGATTGATCTGGTGGCTCAGGGCCTCCTCTGCCTGTCCATCCTCAGCAAAGGCAGAGGTTTGGGTCAGCTGAGAGCTGGAGCCTGCAGGGCTGGTCAGTCCCGTGCTGACCCTCGGTGCCATCGCCTGCAGGCAGAGCAGGGAAAAGGAGAGATGCCACTCAGTGCAGCTCAGACAGAGCGTGCTGGCAGGAGCTCCACGAGGTCCCAGGAGCCCATCTCCTGGCCCACAGCCACGATTCCTGGTAGAACACTCTTGACAGATGCTTGTGACTCATTTGGAAAGGCCTCTGTTGGCAGATCCTCCACCAATTCCCAGGTGCCTCTCAAAAACTCTTGCAGCTCTTCCATCCTTCTGTACTTTACGCTAAGCAATTCTGGTTTCTTCTTCTTCTTCTTCTTTTTTTTTTTTTCCTCTGTGGTTATGCTTTTGAGCTTCCCAAACTGTCTTGTTCCCTCTGTTCTTTCCTCCAGACATCACCTCCAGCCGCTGTGGTTGGAGGAGTTTCCCCATCCCAGCACTGACTCTTCCTCTGCCCATGGAGAGGAGGAGAAGGAACTTCACATTCCTGCCTTTGCACCAGGCTATGCCCCACCTCCCCTTTTCTGGCCATTTCCTGTGGTCCAGCTGCCAGCTTGTTACACCCATCAAGCTGTGATAACTCAGCCAGAGCTGAGCTGGAGATGAGCAGGCTGTGGTGGTGGAAATGAGCAGCGTGCACCCAGCGGGTCTGTGCTGTACAGAGTTGTTTGTTTTTTTCAGGAAGCAAGGAGTGAGTTTGGCCCCTTCTGGCCTCAGGAGTGGTTGCAGTGTCACTTGTTCCCACTGCAGAGGGGACAAGGAGAGCTGAAAAATAGGTGCTGACTCTGGAGTTCTTCCTGGAGCATAGCAGGGTCTCCAAAGTGAGGAGCGGTCACCCAGAGGAGATGCCTGAACCCTGGAAAGGATCAGAACAAAGCAAAGAACAGGGGATTTTCTCTCTAGATAGTGGTTTGCTTGGGCAGTGGCTGGGATCAGTGGTGATTACTGCAATAATCCCTCTCACAGTGAGCACCATGTACATACAACAGAGCATGACCTTTACATGACCTTCAGAAATGTCTCAGTAAATCTCACCCCTTCATTCCTCAACCTGTGTTATCCACAGCCTGAGCATTTGTCCTGCTTCACCTCTGGCATCTCTTTCCTTCCCTGATTTTTGCCTCTGTGGGTGAAAATTACTCCCCATCTGTTGGGTAAGGTCAGGCTTTTCATGCATGTTTGTCAAAGCATCTCAAACACAGCAACTGGATGCTCAGAGGGGCTTTTAAAATTGGGCATAGCTCTAACGTGGGAGGATCACATGTCTTCTCCTGGGACTGCTGTCTACTCCACTGCCTGTGAGTGTTAAGTACTGAGCTATAAAAAATTATAGGCTTTATCGTTCCATTTTTATATATCTTCCCTTTCAGAGCAAGGGACAGCCTCTGAAGAGCTGCCATCAGTGGCAGCACTCAGACAGAAATGTACATTTCTGACAGATATGACACGAGATGGTGTTTATAAAATACATAGTGACCAGTAGAAAAACAAACAAACAAACCCCAGGAAGCTACTTGTTTAACTGTATGCAGGGACCTGATTTTTGAGCCAAATATTCAAGTGTCAAGACCATGAAGAGCAAAGTCCAGGCCAAGCAGAGAGAGTTGGGAGGTATCTGTAGACAAATAGGAAACTGCTGAAAAGAGGAATGGAAAGATGTGTTGTGTGCAAAGATTTGTCTGTGTGAGTCTGCAGCTTGCTATATCCATATCCATGTCCCCACCAAGCTGAGCACCCAAAGCTGGCTCAGTTCTGCTCCTGGGAAAGGCTGCAAGGAGGCAACTGCTCTTTTCATGAGTGATTTTTCTCTTAATTCAGGCACGCCTCAAGTGCAGAATTGCTCACATTTAGACACATTTTAAAAGCCAAAATCTTGACCCAGAGTCCCTTTTGGTGCCTCCTGGTGTCAGGGATCAGTGACTCAGATAAGGCTGTGATGCTGACAGTCTGGTGGTGGCCAGATTTTGCAGATGCCTGGATGCAGAGATGCTTTGCCTGGGCATTCCAGCAAATCTCACAGATTTGTCAGGAACATCTAGCACCTATGAGAGAGCAATGATAACTTTTCTGGGGCTGACCTGATATATAGAAAGGGGGGATATTCACTCTGGGCATACAAAATTAGGAAAAAACCCAAACCTTAAGTCCTAAATAATGAAGGGGAAACATTATACAAACAACAAAGCTTTTTTTTTTTTTTTATGGATTATATTAAAAGATCTTTCATAGAATCACAGAATGGTTTGGGTTGGAAAGGATCTTGAAGATCATCTCATTCCAACCCCCTGGCATGGGCAGGGACACCTTCCTCTAGACCAGCTGGCCTTGAACATTTCCAGGGATGAGGCATCCAAACCAATTCAAGGTTTTAGCTGAGAAGGTGCTTAGGGAAGTTTATACAGTGGAATACAGATTAGGCAAAGGAAAAAATCAAAATATGTTTATTTTCTTGACACAGAATATTTTTCTTATTAATGCAGTTTTCTCATAAATTTAGCGTTTTGCAAGGAACTCCTGGAATGTTTTGAATGTTTTGTTTTCTGGCCTAGAAATGCTGCTTCTGAACCTCTGCAATGCTCTGTGAGCTGGGAATTATGTTTTTCCACCAGGTTCATTGATTAATTCATTTGAAGAGTTTGGATTCATTTCAGGTTTAAATGTAAGATTAAGCTCAGGTGATACAAAATACACTCCTAGGTCTCGATGAGAGGTGGAATACAAATTTCTGAACCCGTTGGCTCTAATTCCTCAGATGTTCACCAGAATAAAAACTTCCCTGCTATTTGTGTCTGGTAGAAACCATGAAGTTAAAATTAATATATTTGACTGTAGTGAAGAGTGGGCGTGTGATGGATTTCCATTGGGAATAAAACCTGGAGGTGGGTATTGATTTTCCTGGTGTTTTTCCTTAGCTTCCGAGAGTGCACTGCTGATTGGGACATAATAGCTATATTGGCAGAAAAGGAGATTTATTTTTTTGTTTTCCCTGGGGAGCTGCTGAGTTCATGTCAGTTCAGACCAATATAGAAATTAAAGGACCTGCAAAGATCCAACAATCCAAATGGCTTGAATTCCCCCCTGAAGGAAGTGTCTCATGTTCTTGTCACTTTAGCTCTTAATCTTACCTTGGATACCACTATCCTGTGTTTTATTTCTCTGCAGTATATTTTTTTCTAACTCTCTTGACCTTTCCCCAACCTGGACAATTTAATCTGCTTTTTTTTTTTTTTCCAGAGAGGTATCACAAATATCCTCTTCCCCCTCTGGCTCTGAGAGCAGCTCAGTAGTTTCATGAGGTCATTCTGGTGTTCTGGTTCTGATGTGTTTATTTATGTGTGAGAAATACAAACACATATTGAAAAAAAACCCTAATCCACAAGAAGACAGGTTGATTTGGATGCCAATAACCTTCTGCCCCCACCACAGTTCTGCCAGATGCAAACCTGCCTGAGGTGGGGATATTTGGGGACATCAGCATTGCTTAAATCAGCTGTAGCAATGAAGGTGAAATTTTGGCTTTTCAGTGGTGATGACCAATTTCACAAGTGCTTTGGGTCTTGGGGGCTCCAACTGTTTCTGAGAATTTGGCATGCAAAGCTCCTTGTGCTTCTCAAACAGGTGTTTCTCCACTCAAGAAGAATGAGTGATTGTTTTATTCATATTCAGGTCTCAGAAGACATAAAACATGACTGATTTGCAGCTACCTTACACAGCAGTGAATTTTTCTGTGAGGAAAAAGCCCTGCCAGCTGGGTTGCTTGGGTGCCAGAACCTTTGTTTTGGGGGTTTATCTTTCTTGCATCTCCTACTTGATTCTCTGCTTGAGTCTATGCACTGAAAGCCCTTTTATATCACTTGGTCAGAGAACCATTTTCCCAGCTGGTGCCAGGAGATTTTAAATGGAATTAGTCTTCCAAATACTTTCCTACAACTCTCCAACATCACTGGAAAAGATGTCTCCCAATTTCTCCCAATTCATATCAAAATAATCCACAACTCAGTTCATGAGAGTGCAAGCCTCAGCAAGAGGTGACCTCAGGAGTCCTCTGGGCTGGGGTAACTTGAGAGGCACTAAAAGGACACATAATCAGTATTAGCTTTGCAAAAAAGCCATGTCTTAGAAAGGGAGATATAAGGCTTCCAAGGCAGCAAATGGAGCTTGCCTTAAGGATTTGTCATTAGACTGTCCAGATTGCCAGGTAAAGCAGGGATCTCAGTGTCCTCTTTCAGACTGGATCCTAAAGAATAATTCACCGGGGAAACAGCTTTTGGTGTTGCTACATCATCCATTTGGGATGAGAGCAGCACATTTCTTACAAATGAGCAAAACGCATTTTTTTTAAAATAGCTGCTTATCTTTTGAATAAAAGGTACAATGAGAATGTGAAATTCAAAGGATGAAATAAATTCAGATTTCCAGGGCCTGGTATCACCATGGCTTGGCTGGTACAGGTTCTCTGCCTTTCTTGGTATTACTTGGGATCCACAGTGGTGTAAGATCAAAATCCAGCCTCTGACAATTCCAAACACCCTGTTTTCTGAGCAACTCCCATAAAAGCAGCCCAGGATCTCTGCTCACTCAGAGAGTGCTGTTGGCAGAGGCTGGCATTGCACAGACAGGTTTTTCTGCTCTCTTTTAGAAACAGCGACAGTTCCTTACAGGAGTGTGGGGGGGGGGTCCTTGCACACATCCTCATGAAATGCTGATAGCATCAACAAAACAAGGTCTGCATCTGAGCAACAAACAAGGCAGGGGAGCCTGCAGAAAAGCCAGCTGAGATTAACAGGCAGGATTTCTGAAGGTTGCTTTATCAGCTAACATAGCATTGAAACTCTGAAACATGAGCAGCTGTGCTTACTTGCTTAGGTTAAGTGCAAGGGTTGTTCCAAGGAATTGGAAATTACTTTCCAAAGAGGGAGAAAGGGCTGTTTTGTCTGGGATTCCTGTACTGCAGCTTTGCTGCTGCTGCTGCAAAAACAGGGCCATATTTCAACTTTAGCTGAAAGTGAAAGGCTTATTGCTCCAACCAGGGAGTCATAAAACGAGTGGGATTTAATAAAGCCATAGTAGCAATTGTGCCTTCTGAAATGAGCGCTCACCTTACCCTTCATGTGCACAGTTTTTGCAGCTGGGTGTCACACGCTGACTCCACTACACGTGCACACCCTTTTGTCTGGAAAAGCTGCTGCAAAATGACCTATATTGGCTAATTTGTTGTGTGAGTAATTGATTTGTTGGGTGTGATGAATTGCCTTCTCTGCAATAATGCCAGGAACACACAACAAAACTGGGAAATGAGCTCAGGGTTTTTTTTTCTGAATTCTGGTTTAAGAGATCATCCTTATTGCGTGGTTATTGAACTTCACATCCGATAGATGTCTGTAAAATAAAAAATCTCGTTTTGCCATCATTCAAAGCAGCAGAGAGCAGGAGCAGCAAGGCATCCAGCAGAATGATTAGCAGCACTCCATTCCCATCAAAGAGGGAATTTCCATATATATAGTTATATTTCCATATAACTATGGCAGTGAGATTTTTACTTGTAGATCCTTCTCCTCCAGCAGCAATGAAGGGAAGATTATGTTGGAATGAAGTTTAAATGGAGAGAATGACCAAAGAACTGATCCTGCTAAGAGCTGAAACAGCTTTGGCACGTGCTTAATGTTGCTGAATTATTCATTGAGCTGGCTGGGCAAACTGACATTGCAGAAGGAAATAAATGAGGGTGCTGGAGGAAAAATGCTAAAGGGTGTGTTATCCAAATGTCCCTGTGCCACAGAGCTCACAGGGAAATGGTGCAGTGATCCCACCCAAAGTGCCAGCAGCTGTCAGGTAAAAGCCTTTTTTAAAGGAGAGAGGGGATGTTTTGGCTGTGCACACAGGGGTGACTTTGGTGAAGTTTGTGGGCCCAGGTGAGCTCAGTTTGGGATGTGAGCCTTTCCCTGTGGGGGGAGGCCCTGCAAAGAGCTGGGAACGGCCAGCAGGCCCTGCTTGGGGTCAGGGGCATTGATGGGATCATGCACAGAGCCCTGCAGACTGAAAGGGCAGCCTTTGTCAGACACACCTGTCTGGGCAGCTTGCCACCTCTGGTCCCTTTTAAAGGAGTCTTGCTTCCTTCTGTTCCTGCACCAGTGCCTTCCCCCAGTGCTCCTTCTCCAGGTGAGAGCCCCTTTCTGGGCAGCTCTCTGCAGCTATTCCCCCTCTTCCCTCCAAATCCCACGGAAAGAGGGCAACAATGGCTCATCAAACTGTTCTGCATTACACCCCTACGAGTGAAGGAAGGACCTGGAGCCTGTTCCGCAGCATGGTTGGGGTCTGGCACTTCCCAGGGGCACTGAGCAGGGGCATTGCCTTTGCAGTGCTCACTGCACTACAACCCACAGCAGCAGCAAAGAGGAGTGTCTGGGAGAGCAGTGGTCACTTAGCTCATGCTTGATGCTGCATGGAGGGGGGTTAAAAAGATCAATGTGATAATCCTGGCCTGGCTGTGCTGTGGTTTGAATCCTGCCTGGGGAGCAGAATCATTTCCTGGCCCCTCTGTGTCTGCTAAGAGTAGAAATGTTGCCTGGAACGCTGTGTAAATATCTCTGTTACATATAGCTCTGCTCTCCTGGGTATCCTGCAAGGAAATATTCAGAGCACTTGGCTTCAGCTCCTGTTGTTGTTGCTCTGGTTTGGAGATGCTGGCAGATGAGATTTTCAGGTTTTATTCAGATGAGAGCTTTGCTTTTGCCCTGAGGGCAAGGCTGGAGTTCAGAGCTGCAGATTCTATTTGTAGATTTGAGTCAGGCATAGGCCAATATCATACCTGTATGTATAACCCTCTACCTGCAGTTTTTAAAAAATCAGGGTTAACTGTAGGGGTTTGAGTCTTTCCAGAAAGGTGAGATTGCAATGCTCTTTCAGCTGCCACCTCCACAGGATCTCAGTTCTGCTGACCAAAGAGTCTGTAAAATGCTGAGGCATCCCCTATGCATCCTTTTAGCATATTTTGACCCAAAATAGAGGGGATGTAAATATTTACTGGAATTGTGTATCAGAGATCACCCAGGGATGTGCATTTGGGTAATCTGCATTGCAAGAGAAGTCAAGGGAATAGCAGATGACTTTGAAAGGCTGCAGTGCTTGGATGTGTTTCTTAACATGCACAAATTGCTCCCTGATTTCTCAGGAAAAAGAAATCTCTGGGCTGATTATTGTTTTTAGATCTTATTTTAGATGTTGTGCCTGGAGACCAGTCAAGATCAGGAACTTTTGTTAGCCAAGATAAGAGCAAGCAGTAAGGTCCTTTCCTTGGAGAGCTTGCAGGATAAATTTCTGTGTGAGGAGAACTATTAAATGCAGGAATTGCCACCTTTTTGTGTTGTATGAGGGTCAGCCCTGCTTTCCCTGGTGCCTGCTCCTTGTTTCAGACCCCTCACAAGGGTGTTACCCTTTGGGTGAAGTGGAGGGTGGAAAGGTGAGGGAGAGGGGAGACAAACAAGGGGGCTGCTCTGCTTTGTTCCCAAACCTTTTCCCTACTTAGATGCATTTGGAAGGTGAGAATTGGCAAACTCATGTGTTGGTGAGTCAGAATGTGCCTGACAATGCCAGCCCCATGTACCCCAAGAACACCTGTCCCATCACAGAGAGGAAAGATGAGGAATTGTGCCTAACATTTGCTTTATAACACTGCCATAGAGAAGTCTGCCACTGATGTTGAAAGATGTGTCTCCCCTTTTTTTCAGGAACTGTTTTGGCCCATTGCCTGTAGGTGACATGAACACAGGAATTGGATCATTTCCAATCCCCACACCCCAGATCTCTGATAAGTCTGATTCGAAGCTGCTCCCATTCCCATTTTGTTTGAACTCACCTTTAAATATAGCTCACAGAGAGTGATGCAGTGGGTTTGGTGGGAGATGAAGCAGAGCCGGTCCCTGTGATCACAAGATTCCTCCTGCCACACACTATAAATGATGCCTCTGCCGTGCATTAGAGGAATGGAACCACGCAAGGGCCCGAGGAACAAGTGCTCTGCATTCATTATTCATCATTAGCAGTAGCTATTATTATTTAAGAGCCTGGCATATTAACTGCTGGCCAGTCTCTTTCCTGGGTTGCTGCCACCCAGTGTCCTGCTCTGTTTGCTCTTGGGCCAAAGCAAAGCTTTTCTCCATCAAGCCAGCTCCATCCCTTTGCCATATCCCACTCATCCACACCTGCTGGACCTCCTCTCCAGGCTCTTCCTTGCAGTTATTCCTACCAAGCCTGACAGTGCTTTGCTGCTGGTGTTAATCCCAGGTTTGTGCTGGGTTTCCCATCAAGATCCCCCTGAGTGTGACTCAGAAGCTTCATACAATACATTCACAGGAACAGTTCCCACCAGCGGTGCCAGCACGCCTTACTATCATCCCCATTTCTCCCTGAGAGGCACAGGCCTTGTTTACTCCTCTTTTAATAACACAGATGGTTTTAATAGTTCTCTGCCTTCGCCCCCAGTTCTTTCTCCTTGTCTGTAGTCTGCTTAATGCTTCCTTCTAAGTGATGGCTTTGTCACTTAATCTCATTAAAACTTCTCTCCATTGAACTCCGTGAGCTGCTTATCAGACCGTAAGCCTAATCTCCCATTTGTAATTAATTTGTTCTGTGCCTCCTACAATTTGGCATCATTAGATAATGGCAACACCCTGAAGGTCACTGGTACACAGCAGGAGGTAAACACCCATGGCTCCAGCACGGGTGCCCTGCTGGCCTCCTCCTTCCTCCTCCTCCCTTTGACCCACAGGGAGTTTTATTGATGTTTCTCCCTTTCCCTCAGCCAGTTTCTGATGATGCTTCCTGTCCAGCCTGTGCTGCTGGGTGACTGCAGATCAATATCTCAGGCTGTCTAGAAGCAAATGCTTTTCTGGTATCCTCCCAGTGCAGGCTCATCTGCACCATTTTCTGCTCACCTTTCAGCTCCTTCCTACGATTCCAAGAATTTGGCTGCACTATTCTTCTTTTGCTGATCTACAAGTTTTTAAAATTTGCAGAGCCTTGTCATTGAATCCTAGAACCACAGAATAGTTAGGTTTGGAAGGGACCTTAAAGATCTTCCAGTTCCAACCCCCTGCCATGCCAGGGACACCTTTCACTAAACCAGATTGCTCAAAGCCGCATTAAACTCAGATTTGAACACTCCCAGGGGTGTTCTCATGAGCTTGGAGTCAGGAATGGGGTGCAGGAACCTTTAATCTTCAGGTCTTTGAGCCCAGTGGACACTCACTGGCTCAATATCAATAGCATAGGTAGAAACAACCCACAAACCACTATAATAGTTTGATCAAATCATAATGCCTAAATCATTATTTTGATTTGACATCCATATTTTTGAAGAAAAGGAAAAATCCCAGATTATCACAGTTCATGGCACCAGCCAGTAGAACAAGGCAATTTTCACTGGTGAGATGAAGAATATCAAGCAATAGCCAGAGATAAAACCCAATCCAGTGCACCCTCCTTTTCAGCAATGTGTTCACAGGCTTCTAAAGGAAGAACGATCCCTTTTGTGGTATTCCCATCTGCTCACTGGGATTTGCTGGTATTGAGTTGTCTGGGACATTTGCAGGCTCTGGAAATAGGGTCAGTCCTGGTACAAGCTCAATCTCTTCATTTTCCCCCGTAGATTTCTTTTCATTTCTCATATTTCCATATTTGGATACAGTTTTTAAGAAACACAAATGGGTTTGGCCCATTATTTCAATTTTTGCTGTTCTCTGCCTAAAAAAATCTTCTAAACTTAAGTCCTAGATGCACACAGAGCTGTCATTAGACCATAGGTATCGTTATTCAATACAGTATTGACCACAGTATTCAGAAATTCAGCATTCAGGCAGCTACAGAGAACAGCTCCAAATCCATTGCACACAGAGCTGTGAGGATAAAATCTCCCAAACATTAAAAAAACTCAGGATTTTTAACTCACTGGAGTCTGCAGCTCTGTTTCCTAATTGGCAGATTTTGTAAGTATGCCTAATTTTTCTTGCCTGGTAGTCAAGAAAGGAAAAAAAAAAACCCCAAACCTACTGGTGAGAGATTCTGCAGCCTTTTGGGACAAGGCAGGCTGCTATAAAAGAGATTTATATTTTTCTGAGAGGGGTAAGTGCAGGAAGGACATTTTGCATTTGGTCCTGTGATGGCTGCACACAGATCAGCCCTGGTGCCCTGCTGGGAGCTGGCACAAGGCCACCAGGTAGGTCCAGCTTAGTCACACCAGAGCAGCTCTGTGCAAGTCACCCAGTGCCACTTTTTGGCTAAGAGGCAGCTCTTACCTGGGGATAAATGGTAATTACTCCCAGTGAAATGTGCCTGGCTCAGCAGCAAGATGTATTTGCAACTGGCTTGTGAAGTGTTAGGAACTGTGTGTTCCTTTGAATGTGGTGGTGCCTCAAGATTCTTGTTTAATGCCAGGAAAACTTCATGGTTATAGTCAGAAATAAGTTTATACTCAAAGGACATGCTGATAAGACAAGTGACTTTCTGACAAGCTGACTTCACTGACAGGAGACTCACTGCTGAGATCAGAACCAGGTTTGATCAACAGATAAACCTTTCCTTTTCCTAAACAATCCATATTTCCTAAATCATCCTTGGTTTGGTCTCTCTCACTCCTCCAAACCATGCTGAAAACATGTTTTTAATCCATTTATATAACTGCTTTTGTGTGCTGTGCTGCTGCTCCCTGTGCTCACACAATCACTTCACCAGTGTGACCCACAAAAGAGCAAAAAAAAATAATTTTATTTGGTGTGTACTCTGTTTCCTCTGAGAATAAGCCTCAGTTTGGTGTCATTCAGCTGTGATGCACTTGAATCCCTGTCCCTAAGGAGAACGTTGCAGCACTAAATACCAGCATTCTACTATCAAAAGGGATGTTTAAAATTTCAGGTGTTTTTTATTTTTAATGATCCATTTGTCTTTTCAGACTCGTGAGCAGGCAGTGAGATTGCTGTGATTTGCAGCCACAGGCTGCCCGTTCCCTCCTCTGCTTCCATGGAAACACATGTTGGATCAGGCAGAGCCAGGCAGAGACTTAAAGTACATGAATTCCAAACTATTTGCTTTTCCTTGCAAGGAGTCCTTTACCTCCTGTTTTTACAGAACTCTGTGTGAGGAGGAAATCCCTTCGGGGAGAGGCAGCTTTTTGAGGTGTCTGGCTGGTGTTGATGCAGATGTTTGACAGCATCATCCCTGAGCATGTGAACGTGCTGCTCAGAGGTGAAATGCATGACACAGGGCAGGGACAGGGAGTTTTGGAGCTGGTGTCACTCTGGCTGTGGCATTTGGGATCAGAAGAGTTTGGCTTTTATGTCAAACCTTTCCTTTACTTTCATCTCCTCCCTGGAGAGGTGAAGATTGTACCTTGCTCTGCACTGCAGGACCCAAAGATACCAAATTTGCACATGTAAAGCTCCAGGTGTTCTTTGGGCAGCCCCTCTCCTCCCTGGTAAAAACCTCTCTCCCTCGTGGTAAAAAGCAGTTTATTTGCAGTTTGATGGTAAAATGAGGGAGGGCTGGGGAAAGGGCAACTCACACAGAGCTGTGTGTTATAACTCAGTACAACTCTCTGGTGTGTTTTTTATGGGGAATTGATTCAGAAAGAAAAATTGTAGGAGAAAATGGACTTAAAGTGACAGCCACCAGCTCTTCCTGCACCTCCCATGCAGCAGTCTCTTATTAGAAGGGCTTTCACCCTGCAGGGACACCAGCTCACTGTGCCATCCAGTGCCAAACTGGAATCCCACTGCCCTGGGAGCCTGATCCTGCTTTGGGGGCCAGATCCTGCTGTGGTGGCTGAGTTTGCAGGGTCTGAGCCTCACCCCTGGCAGATGCAGTACGTGGTTTGTCAGAAAGAGGGGAAAAAATCCCTCTTAGATATGGTGAGTCGAATGAGGCACTGAGGGAAATGAGTTGCCGAGTGCTACATTTGCAGGACGTCTTTCCTGCATGGAAAAGAAGTGTGTTTTATCTTCCATCTCTTGCAAAGCATTCACATCTTAAAGGCTGCTCGTGTCTGTGGCAGCCTAAGCACAAAGCAGGGCAGAAACCTTTTTTACAGAACGAACCCCAGACCACGCCCTTTCAGCTGCAGGAAAGGATGGAAGCCTCATCACAAAACCTTGTCTCAGGCATTTACATTAAAAAGTAAAGGTAAATGTCACTCCAGGCTGTCTGATGATTTCACAAGGTTCACACTAATCAGAGCCCTTCATTAATTATTTAACTTCGGGGAAATGTGCCAAAGGGTTCTGACACTTTGGATGTACAAAGTAATTGCCACGTTTACCTCCCAGCTAATGGGGAGGCCAAAATAAATTGCACTGGGCTGAGTGGTTGTGTGTGTGTGGGCTGGGGCAGGACTTTCCTGCCCTTGCATGGGATTCCATCCACACCCCAGAGCCCATAGAGCTTCCCCATGTCCCAAAGGGCTCAGGGCTGTCCCCCTGTGTGTCAGCGTGGGCTGGACATGTCACCACACTCAGCCACAGCCATCTCCATCCTCCCCTCCATGCAGTCCCTCTCCATGTGCCTTCTGCCCACTCCAGGCTGCTCTGGCTCCTCCAGCCAACAAAGGGGAAGCTGCTGGGTTTGCTCCCAGCTGCCAGAGCAGGACTGGACCCTGTGTTGGCAGCAGGGAAAAGCCACATCCTGCACGGAGGGCTCTGTCCCTCCCAGATGCTGAACAGGCAGTGACAAACCAGCAGCTCCCCCTGCTCCAGAATAAGTAGGTCTCTACTGCAGGTTTGCAACCTGAGAAAAACAAACAAATGCAGAGCTGTAGGGCTATATTTATCTGAAATTTGGAAGCTGTGGTTCACAGGGGACTTTGATCACTGTAAATGTCAGGCAGTCTGGGAAAAGAATGAGGAAAAGAAAAAGCACAGTTGAAAAGAATGTGTTTTGGAAAAGGTAAGAGCTGCTGTTGCTTCCAAGTAAATCCTTCTCTTCTGGCCCCCTAAGCCTGAGGGCTGTTGTCTCTCAGTTTCAAGCTGAGGGTTCTCAGAGACTGATATTTCCAAAGCTCAGGCCCACAGGTGCTGAGGACCAGCTGGACTGCCCAGAATTCAGCAAGAGCAGATCGCATCTACTGCACCTGAAAAAGAGGAGCTTTATCCAAAACAAAATGCAACAACTGAGCTGGGGATTTGGGATTTTTTTGGTTTGCAAACCAAAATAAGATTGTGGTTTTCTTGAATGTGTAATAATTTGAAATTAACGTCGTGCCATTATGGTTTATCTCTGATTCATCTGCAAGACATTAATTTTAAGTGCCTGGCATTTGAAATTCAAGAACCTCACATGGTTCACAAGGGATAATGTGCTTTGGATCCCTGGGTGGATTTATTAAGAATGAACGAGCTGATATAATACAAAGAGGTCTTTGGTGGTACCTGTCTCAGGGAGTTTCATCAAAGCCCTATGTACTTAAACGCTGCAAGGAGGGAAACACTTAAGGAAAGCAGTTCTGAATCCCAGCAGACCTTTTGCAATGCCTGCCCTGATCTATTTTCTGTTCTCTTTGGAAATCCCCCGTTTCTGCAAAAGCCAAACCTGTTGCAAAGGAATTCACTATTCATGCAGAAAATGTAGTATGCTCTCCTTCCACCTCATATTGCTCGTGTGCAGTGCTCTGGGATAACAGCTATTTCTGGATCTCTGCAAATCTACACAGTTACCCTGAAATTCCTGATGCTTCTACCATATCCATGTGCTATTATTGCAGCAGAGTGGTTAAATGTGCTGTCAATAAGGAAAACACCTTCCTTTGTTCAGTTTTGTCCAGTGGACTTTCAAGCTACTTATTAATTGATAAATATGGAAAAATAATTCTATTTCCATATATATATTCAATTTCACCCATGTCTTCTATTTTACTCACACTTATCCCAGTCCTTTTGCAGAAGCAATCAGGAAAATGTGGCTTGTGCTGTTTAACAATATCGTTGGGGTAATCTGAATTCCTCAGGCTTTTTCATTTGGTTTTCTAAATGTGAAATAGTTTTGCTGATCTATCTTTAATCCTTTGGCCTTGAGAATGAGAAATTAAATTGTCTTTTCTCAAATACTTGATGTCAGCATCCAAAGCAGGACTTTCTCATTGAGTCCAGACAGGGATCTAATTTATATGATAGCCAAGTACTCAGAGATAGGATCTGTTCTTCAGAGAGAAAACCATTTCCTCAACTTCACTGGTTTCAACTCAGTTCTGCATTTTTTCCTTCTAATTTTTCTCATTTTGCATCTGTTTGCGTAAGATAACTAGTTTTAGGGATGACTGATCTTAAGTTCCTAATGAGCTGCCTCTAGGGTGTGGATTTTTATGGCATATTCTGCTGATTGGATGCTGGAAGTCTGCTTGACCTTGCTTATGGTATCTTCCATAAGATAAATACATGATCTCTTGTTTCTTCTTTTCTCTCCCCCATGTGAGGGGATGTGCTGGGGCAGGGCCAGCCCCCCCACTACTCAAACCATGCCTGCTTTTCTAAAATGTCCTAAAATGCCACACAAAATCATTTTCCTTGTTTGTTTCCCCAGCAAACACAACCCTGACCACTTTTCAGCCAACACTTCTGGCACATCATTTCCTGATCTAATTCTTCTAATTGCCCTAGAGGCCCATAATAACATTTAAAACTCAGAGTGCTGCTTCCAAAGCATTTCCCCAGCCAGTGCCCACACAGGCTCTCAGCAGAGCCCTGCCCTATTCTGTCCTTGCTTTCCCCTCCTCACAGCCTTGCCCTGGCACTGCTGCCTCACACACCAGTATTTTATGTCCTTCGTTGCTCCTTTTCGGTTCTTGTGATGCCTTTTTCCTGATGTTAGGAGAATGAAGCCAGGCACAGTTAGAGGGTTGGGGGTCATTACCTTGGTATTTTAATTAGGATCCTGTTGGATGCATCCACTTCACCCAGGTGACAGCGTGGCAATGCACACACCCATCAGTCACACACACAAGTTACAGACCTTACACATCAGCAGAGCTAACAAGGGAGCCCAATAGGAGCTGGGGCGGGCTAAGCTCGAGTTTACAGAATCTGTCCTGCTCAGAGCCCTTGGCTTCCTAAGACTGTAGGATGTTTGGTGTCCCTGGCTCTGCAGCTCTGGGCTGTTCAGTCTCAGGGCCTGCAGGACACTTACAAAACACTAAGCAGCAGACTTAGTGAAGGGTGCAAGTGTGCATGCTAATACTTGTGGATACACAGAACTGTGTAAAAGGTATGGAAAAGAAAAGGAAAAAATCACTCTGGCATCACTTTCCCCCCACTTTGTGCCATGCAGCACTGCAATAGCAGCCACACTGCCTCCTCCACCGCTTTTCAAGCACTGCAGTCTGTGTTTGCTCAGGACAGGAACAGCTGCTGCTTCACCTCCCTCTGTCTGACCTGTCCTCCATCTCTCTGCAACCCCAGCCATGATTTTCCCATACGAACAGCCATCTTCCCAGGCTGGGTATGGTGGGAGCTGCCCCTTTGCAGAGAGCAAAGGTTCCCAGGAGTCTCTCATCCATGGAGCAGGATGTGGCTGCTGAATCCAGCAGTGATCTGTTGCTGTTTTCCAGGGAAAGCTGGGGTTGCCATGACGATTGTGTGCCGGCCGAGCCAGAGCATGGCTGCAGTATCCACACACCTCCACCACTGATGCGTTTCATCCTCCCTGCAGGGCGGGGTGAGGCATGCAAAGATGTCTGTGGTGAGATGGTTGAAGCAGCTCTCCAGCATGGTGAGAAGCTCAGGTTCTTCCGGGCAGCACCTTTCCCCAAAGAAAATGATTTTTGGGAGCATCTGGAGCTGGGGAAAGGGGCTTGATCTATATGAAGTTATTCTGCACCTTCTCCCCTGGCCTGAATTGGGCTGGCAGCAGGAGTGTCAGGTACTGGAGCAGTGGAGCCAGGAGAAACGTTGCAAACCACAGCTCATTCTCAAGCACCCTGGGCTGCTTATGAGCATCCCAAACCCAATTAAGGGCTTGTGGCACTGCTGCAAATGTAGCCTCAGTCTCCTGAGCCTCTGCCTGCAGGCTGTTGGTTTAATTTGCAGTCACATTTGCAAAATTTGTAGTTGCATTTTGCACTTGGGCAGAGCAACCCAGCCTCTGAATCAGCACCTGGAGCTTCAAAATTTGGGTCTGATCCCAGCGGAGCAGGAGCAAAGGGTGGCCCTGCATGCTGGAAACAAAGCTTTGGCATTTTTGTGGCAACATCTTCCCTAGGGGTGCACCAGAGCTGCCTGAGCTCAGGACCTGGATGTGCAGAGGAGCAAAGGGCAGGACAGAAGCTCTCCCTGGTGGCTTGTGGCACTGCCATGTGACACGGCCTCATTTCCCCAGCTCAGGCACTGGACACCATACCTTACTTCTAGAATTTGCTAAAAATGCATCATTGTCATCTTTTCAGGGATGCTTGGCCAAAGAGGAGAATTCTCTGTGCCCCTTACATGACATCAGGTAGGATTTCATCATTTCCAGGAGCAGTGAAATCCAAATTCATCTTTACAACCTTGCTCGATCTCCCCCGGTCCAAGAACAGCAGCCACTACACCAACCTCGCAAGCTGTGTTGCAAAAATGAGGGAGGCTCCTTTGTTAGAGCCACAGATGTTGTGCTGGGTGCTGCAGAAACAAAGCTCAAGAAGCAGATGATGCCCCAAATTTAAATAGACCAAGCAGACCCAGAGACCTCAGAGAGATGATTCCCAAGGTCATGTAGGAAGCCTGTGGCAGACACGGGGACTGAACAGAGATCTCCTGAGGCTCAGCCACGCCGTGGTCTCAGGACTCTCTTCTCTTCTGTCTTCCAGTACATTAAGAAGATCAGTTAATGAAATGGAATTAATAATGCCAGCTGCAGCACCAGCAATGCTGTAGGAGAGAAAAATTTCACAGCAGAGGCTTAAAAACAAAGGGCTTGAAAATGGAAATAAGCTGCGAGCACTTCCCTTTGTAATGGGGGCAGTGCAGGAGGTCAAACAGAGTTTTAGGGTCTCTTCAGCTTTACTGCTCAAATCTTAAAGAAGGAATGAAGATGTAGCTCCCCCAGAGGAGAGAAACTCATGATTTTAAGGTTCCCAGCAACTGAAGAAAGTGGTCCCCCTGGAAAGAATCAAAAGACTTTTCTAGGTCAATGGCAGGAATAGAGCCTTTATTTCTATGAACCTCACAGTTCAAAAATAACATTAAAGAACCAAGAGAAATTATCCACCTCTGAAGGAGTAAATCAAAACTGATTGTTATAAGTTGTGCTGCTGCCTGCAGTAATCAGGGAGCTTAAATGGCACCATAGGAGTCCCAGCCATCTCTGGGATGGCTGCTGAAGAAGGACTGTGCCGTGTTCACTGAGGCACATCAGAGGCTCAAAACCCAAAATTGTTTCTCAAGAACCATGTTGAATGTAAGGAGATCCCCCCCAAGGGCTCCTTTTCTAGGATTCAAGGAAAGGCCACCTTGTTCCCAGGGAAGGAACAAGCACAGATCTTGTCTCACCTGGGTCTTTCACCCACTCATTTGGTTTGTGTCACTGGTTTGTTGCTGAAAATCTTATGATAATAAAGTTTTATTATACAGATAAGTATGGTTATTATGTAGTTATATATGGTAATTTTACAGACCTCTTCTACAGCTGGGACTCTTGAACTTGGAGAAGAGAAGGGGAGACCTCAGAGCACCTTCCAGTGCCTAAAGGGGCTCCAAGAGAGCTGGAAAGGGACTTTGGACAAGGGCATGGAGTGACAGGAGAAAGGGGAATGGCCTCCTCTGACAGAAGGCAGGTTTGGATTAGATGTTAAGAAGAAAATCCTCCCTGTGAGGGTGGTGAGGCCCTGGCACAGGCTGCCCAGAGGAGCTGTGGCTGCCCCATCCCTGAAGTGTTCAAGGCCAGGTTGGATGGTGTTCTGACCAGCCTGGTCAAGTGGACCAGCCCAAGGCAGGGGTTTGGAACTGGGTGATCTTTAAGGTCCCTTCCAATTTACACTTCTATGATTAGATATATCCATTTATATCTATATATAGATATACACAGCTATAATCTCAGATGGGTATGAGGAACAGTTTTGCTAAGCAGAAAGTGAAACAGAGGCAGCAGAACAGAAGCTTAGCACGTCTCAAAATCACACTTCTTGTCCTTGTGAACAACCCAAATATTTTGACTGATGATTAAAAAAAAAAACCCTCCTATAAATCCAAGCATTTCAAGGCTTAAAAAGAAATTGAAGGGAAGCTAGAACATTACGTGACATGCCAGGGCATGGGGCTTCTTTTGTTGTGATTGTTCAGCTTCAGACTTTAATTGTGCCAGTTTAAGACCATATTGTCTTTTTTTTACCAGCTTATTGATTCCTTTTGTGGTCTGAAACCCTGAGAAAAAAGGCAATTCATCCCTGCATCCCATCTTCTAAGAGAAAGTGGCAAAGACTTGGAGCAAAAGAGAGCAAGGACAGAGCTGTCTATGTGCTTCCTGTGCTGTGAGAAGTGATGGACCTGAAATAGCCATCAGCATCTCCCAGTTCATGGCCTTGCCATTTGAGCTGCTTCTAAGCAGCTCTGCAGACCAGAAAATGTGCAAGAATGAGCACAAGCCAGTGAAAAGGATGAGAGCAGAGCCAAGATTTGGCCCATCCTTCTGCTATTGACAGCCTCCTCACGAAAATGTAATTGCTGGCTGCCCTTGCTTGGAGTGCTCAGGCAAAAATTCCCCATTGCTCTTTAGAGCTTCGAGACATATTAATGCAACTTTTAAAATAGCATCCTCTCTATTTTTGTTGCTAATGCTAAGAACAAATTAGCTTAGGGAAAGAAAAAAAAAAAAAGTCCCAATGATCTCCCTTAATGCTATTGTTCTCCTAAAGTGCTAAGTGTCAGGATCTTTCAGCACCACGTTGCAGATCTGGCACTGCCCTCAATGTGTCCCACGGAGCCTTGACGTGAGGTGATGCAGGAAAGTGCAGTCAGTCCAAAGTGCCTTCAAAGTCACTGCACTCCAAACGCTGGTTTCAGCTCTGTCTTTGGGTTTTTAATGATTAAATGATCGTTGGAACCAACTGGAAGCAGCTGATTTTCACCCCTGTCCTCCAGAGGGGCTGTTAAGGGGCAGCCCTGCAGTTTAGTTCCTGTGGTAGAGCAGTGGGTGTTTCTGAGCTCTTATGGACCGTTATGTCCATCCAAGTATATTTACCTGAAAAGCCTTAGATGTTGCTAACTCTGACCTCATCAGGGCTCATCAGTGGTGCACAGGAGGGCTGGGTCACCATGGAAGCAGGAGGAGCTTTGGAGAGAGGCAAGGTCCTGCTGCAGGATTTCCTGTGCCCCTGCAAGGAGCACCACCCTGGAGGCCACACACCATGGCAGGGTGTCCCTGTCCTCTGCAAAGCTACAGTCTGCACCTCATTTGGCCATCCCAGTGTGGGTGCCCCTTGCCTGGAAGTGTTCAAGGCCAGATTGGACAGGGCTTTAAGAAACTTTGTCTGGTGAAGGGCATCCGTGCCTGTGGACAAAGGGTTTGGGTTTAGATGACCTTTAAGATCCCTTCCAGCCCAAATTATTCTATGATTCTGTGATGTCTGTTGGAATTGGAGGGATGGAATTAAATGAGGCAGACAGCAATACTCTACTCATACATTCATTTGCCCAGTGAATTCCTGCAGTGATCCCATGGGCAACTTTATTTTACTGAGTCCTTACCCCACACACCCTAAACACACAGGTCATTATCTCCAGCACCAGAGCTACTTAACATGCAAATATTGATGAGCCCACTTGGTTTGTGGCTGTGCCATCAACACTGAGCTTCATGTGACCTCATTGGCACATCTTAAAACCTGTAATAATTTCAGCAACACCCACAGGAGGCTTCCAATGGACAGTGCTCTGAAGGGAAGTAAATTCATCCTCCTTCTATTCATGATCACAGAAAAGCTCTCCTCCAACACTGAACTTTCCTGCAGTTGAGGCCAGGATCTCTGTGCATGTCTCACTCTTTTAAAGTCTAGGCAATGCAATGTTTATTTGTGCCTTCCACCTGCTCCTGGTTTAGTTCTGTGGCAAAGAAGCATTCTTAACCTCAGGTCTGATGGCCAAGTGCTTAGTCCTAATTCTGGCTCACTACTTACTGGATGCATAATTTAAATGCATTGTGGAAATGCATTTTTTATCACTGGTCATTTTAGACCTGGATCCACCCAGCATTGATTGATATTTTGTGCAATTTCTGTAGTCACACAAAGAGTGGCTTCTGTCCCTGCCTCAGGCCCTGGGACAAGTGAATGCACACTGGAAGCTCCTCTTAGCCCATGTGCATTTTTAAAGTGTGTTCATCTCACTGTGCCAGAGCAGTTCTGTTTCTGACACAAATGAAGTGTTCTTGTTACTGCTGGTGAAGCGAAGGGTTCTGGTGCTTGTGGATTAAAATAGCTCTGGAAGTAGTGTGGGAGAGCCCAATCACATGGGCCAGGTCTGAGGAGACACTTTTCCAAAGGGGAGTAAGAATTTAAACAGGAAGCCTGATGGTGTGGTTCATTTTGGTAGCCTGGAAGAGGAAATGGAGATATGAATTCTGAGGCAAGAAAAATTCCTACCAATGATGAAGGTAGGAGAAATCATTAGTGGGATTAAATGTACACTCTTCTGTCCAAAGGGAATCTGTCCTTTATATTTGACTGAGAAATGGGGGTTACAGTGAGACCAAAGATCTTTTACCTTCTCACTGCTGTGTTGCTGATGGTACGTGCCCAGTAGCCATGAATTTCACCTGTGCACTGTGTTTGATGTGTCTGTGGCTATTCCAGGGACAAGAATATAGATGCTTTGTGTGAATTATGTCTCTGTTTTATACACACTGCTCTAAATACTTCAACTTATGGCTTGGTGCTGGGAACCCCATTGCAGAGTTTGCAAAATGTATCAACAGGGCTGTTTTCTGCTCTTGGAAAGGGTCTAAACCAATCAGTCCATGCTTAGAAATCATCCCTTGCCAATCTCTTTCTTCCTTTTTTTTTTTTTTTCTTAACAAAGGCAGGAAGAACACAAAATCCAGATTTGTAGCATTGTGGATGGTTTAATTATATGCAATGACAGTTGAAGCCAGTTCTGCCCCAATTAGTTAATGACTTCCCTGTTAGGGAAATGAAGATGCTGGGTTCAAGCCTAAGCAAGTGTTTTCAGGGGTCTCAGGGATGATTTAGAAACAAGAACTATAGCTGTTGGCCTCTGTAATCCCAGCAGAATTTCCTAGAAAAAGAGTAAGATCATACTATGGTGAATCTCCTTAAATTTTGGTTTTCTTCTATAAGAAGAGTTACCTGAGGGAAGGATCAGTGATGTATTACTTCAGCTGGAAAAGACATCTCTTAACTCAGGCATTAAAAGTGTTTGTTTTTGCATCCAGAAGAGCAGAGGGGTTCAAACTCTATGCCCCATGCTGATGGGTATGTGACCCACTGAGTCTGTGCTGGTGTCTGTTACCATATAAAAAATCAAAATTCAGTAGAGCACAACTGAAGTGAAATTATTTCATGAACTGTCATGATCTAAAGGTTTAAATCCAGCCTCAGAGCTGAGAAGTCTCTGGCTGGGGTCATTCTGCCCAAAATGATTGGACATAGCCTGATATACTGGTCACTCTTCAGTGAATTGGGGAGCTTCTTAATATTACTGGCCACCCCAAAATCTGAAAATGTGAACAGGTTCAGTGGCAAAGGATCTTCTTTCCCAGTGTTTGCCAAGTATTGCATGGTTAAGATGTCTCTGCAAAGCTTTTTATAAAGCTTATAGGTGGGGAAACTGAGGCAGAGGCTGTGTCCTGCTAGAGAAGGAGTGTTGGAGCTCATGTTAAAATTCAGCTATTTTACAAATTGTCTGTATTCCTGCACTCTTACACCTCAAACCCTGGTTCATGCAGCGTTTTGGGCAATGAGAGGAGGCAGAACTCGTTCCCTGCACACCCAAACCTGGGTGCAATGGAGAGCCGTCAGCATCCTGGTGTGGCAGGGCTTGGCACTGGGGGGTCTACACGGGTCACCCCGTGCCCGCAGGGTTTTGAGGAAAAAATAGCAAAACAAGGGTTGCTCTGCAGGGCTTGGATCCTGACCTTGTTTATTTTCCTGCCTGCTCCCTGACCCCACCCAGCCGGGCAGAGCAGAGGGAGGCATCAAAACCGAGAGGGGTTGCGTGAAATCTGGCCTTCACAAAAGAAAAAAGAAAAGAAAAAAAAAAAAAAAGAAAGAAAAAAAAGAAGAAAAAACCAGATTCCATCACTGTCAAGAAATTTCTGGAACACGAACAGCCACAACCGTACAGACACATAGGAAACACCGCTCACCCCTCTCCGCCCCCCCTCCTCTACCCACACCCAATTTGTTTTTATTTCTTTGCCATCAGGTTGCCTTAACCATTTCCATGGCTTAGGAGGCTAAGCCGCCCGAGCGCAAGCTTTTGATTTGAAAAGGGACCGCATCCCCTTTTCAAAGGAGCCTGCTCCCTAGGGCAACCACATCACACTGCTGATTTGCTGCAGTGGAGACCGCAGCGCGTACAATATGCCCTCCCCCTCCGCCTGTGCTGCTTACAGCATCAGTCCGGAGCCGAGCGGGGAGACGGCAGCGGTACCCACCGACCCACCCATGCTCGGGAATGCCTGACTGCTAACGCAGTGCCTCCGACCCAAGGACCGGCAAAGCCCTCAGCTCTCCGAGATGCAAGCCAGTGCCGATTCCACCAAGATGGACTGTCTCTGGAGCAACTGGAAATGTCAGGGTATTATATCTGTTCTGGTGTTGCATGCTAGGAGGACTGCATGGCAGAGGAGGCAAAGGCAGGATCCATCCATATTTTTTTTTGCATTGTTCACCTGTGGGCCTTTGCATGCTGTTTCCTCTCCCTTCTCCACCAAGCTTTTCTTTGGGGGTAATTTAAGCAAGAAAGATTAAAAAAAGAAAAAGAAAAAAGCCCCTATTTTCTGTTCTTGGAATGCATTTCTCCCATCCCCAGGTGTCTCGCCCTGAAAGCATCCAGGATACAGATCCTCCCTTCCCACCTTACAGCAGCTCATTCCCAAAGCATCCGCCCTTGCCCTTAGCGGCGTCATTCCTCATCCTCGGCTCTCTCCGTCGGGATATCGCTGGCATGATTTCCTACCTTTCGGGCTTTAGGGAAGCCGGGTGACGGTGCCTTGGTGCCCGCTGGGGCTGGCGAGGGTTGGAGGTGGTGGCGTGGGGCTCCTGGGTGCCTCCTGCCCACGGACACACCCAGAGCCGGGCTTAGCCTGGTGTCACACAAAGAAAACACAGCTCCGGCAAGGAGGGCGACAACGCCGGGATGGCCCCCCGCCTCCTACTTTGCTATAGGACTGTTTTAAAAAAACCCTAAAAAACACATTAATCCTTTCATTATGCTCCCGAGAGCTCGTTCGGGGGTAAAATATTGCGCTGATGTTGTCTCGCTGGCCGCGTAGGCGACGGGAACAATGGCATCTCCCTTTTGGGCTGATTTTCAGCGTATTTTGAGCGGGTCGGTGTCTGCGCTGGGTGGGGCTGGCCACCTTCCCGGGTGCCTTGGACAGCTTTTCAGCCATTTTTAGTCGGCTTCACACTTCCCAGCCAGTATCCAGCCTTTGTTTTGATAAAAGACAGTCTCTGTGACGCTGCTCGGTGGGCAGATTAGAGGGGGAAAAGCTAGCGGCTGATCCTGCCGGGCAGGCTGGGGCTGCTTCGGGTAGGCTTTGTTTGGATGTATTTTTTAATTTTGAGGTGCTTGTTTACGCTGAATAGTCAGTTCATGGTGCTGATGCTCACAGCAGGGTCCCCGGGAGAGAGATTACTCCATGGCATCATCTCGTTAAAGGGTCCAGGATGCTTGCAGACAGTTTCATAAACGCAGCTCCATGCAACAGAAGCTGGAAAACCTTCCTAAAGTGTTTTTTGGGGAGGGGTGAGGATGGAGAGACCTTTCAGACGCCTGTCTCTAGGGAGCTTGGTATTTTTGCAATCTCAGTTCGGCATCTAATTGTATTTAGGAAGTGAGGGTTTTTTAAGGAAGATGAGTCGCTGGGAAGTAAACAGATGCACCTGTTAAATGCCAGGCTCCAGCAGCTCCGGCTTCCCACACCGAAATGAAGGGCAATTTCCATACATTCGTGGGATTTGTTAAGTGAATATGGGAGAGTCACAGACAAACTTCAGGGTCTTTTCAGCTGAGCTTTGCAGACGAACTTCCTCGTAGGGTGGGGTTTGGGTTTTTCTTCAGAAATGCTCAGTATTTTGCTGATTCTCATAAAAGCATTGATTTGCTGAGTCAGATTGCTGAACCACCTGTTTTTAGAACCAAACTGAGTATTTTCCTTCTTCATAAGAAAAAAAAAATCATAAATTAAAAGAGAGGAATAATGAAGGGCATGCTGCTATAGTTTAATTAATAATTAATAATAATAGTGGGGTAATAATTCTCTCCTTCAGTGCTTTTCTTTTTGAAAGAGGGGTAAATTTGATGACCATTGAATGGCACAATGTGTCCCATGCTGATTTGAAAAAAAATCCCAGGTCTGAAAAAAAGAACGCAGTTAAAATAAACCACTTGCCTCACTTCCACAGTATTTGCATATTTTTTCTTTTCCTTGGGTGGTTCTTTATGATTCCAAAACCATCCTGCAGAAAACATGAAACAGCCATGGAATATTATTTCTGTCATCAAAATTCTTTGATCAGTCCCAGATAAAATAGAGGAGATTTAAAATTCAGGAGAATGAAGGCTAAAGACGATTCATTGATTCCTTTAATATCTATTATTCATGTTGTCTCTGCCTCAACCTGGAATATAAGTTGTGTGCAAATCTGGAGTTGTATAATTTTGCCAGCTTGATTGTCAATGGAATTATGGTTCCTCCCTGAAAAGTCTGGGATGTGTCTGTGAGAGTAACAGATGCAGAGCAAAACCTCAGTAAATACAGAGCATATTTTTTCTGAAATTATGCAGATACAACAACGAGGTTAACAAAAGTTTTGATTACTAAACAGCCAAGCCTGCAACTAGCTGCATCATTGAATTGATTATATAGGAATATAACTGGTGTAAAATTGGGTGTGGAACATAAGAAGCTGCAGAGTCTTGGAGAAGCTTTGACTTTGCCCCGCTCAGTCGAGGTACTGATATTTCCCTTGCAGTTAAACAACAGCTGCAGCTGCACATGTTTAGAAATATTGTGTTTGACCTGTCCATCCTGCAGGTACAGGAGGATTAGAGCAAAGGCAGATGGTGATCCAGCCCTTGGGTGAGCAGGACAGAAATTCACCCCTGCTGGGTGTCTGCTTCATTCAAAACATTAACATGGGTGGCTTTGGGGAATTGCAGTGACTTCCACGCCCAAGGCGTCTCCGCCCTGGAAGGTGATGCATTTGAAGCAGGCTGGGATGGAGCCATGCATAATGCATGAGTGTGAGGAGAAATGTCCCTGCTGGTGGCTGTGGGCCTTGGAGGAGCAGCCTGCAGCCCAGTGCCAGCGTGTGTGTGACAGGGTGTGTGACACGGGTGTGTGACAGAGTGCACAGCTTCCCACCAGGAGCTGCTGGGCCAGGGCAGCCTCCAGCTCCAGGTGGAGGAGCAGGTCCCTGTGCATTCCCCAGGGACTCAGCTCAGCTCAGCAGGACATGGTTCACACCCTGCTGGGGAGCTTCTCTGGGTTTGGCAGGACTAGAACCATAGAATATCCTGAGTAGAACCATAGAATATCCTGAGTTGGAAGGGACCCACTGCAATCATTGTAGTCCAATTTCTGGTCCTGCACAGGACACCCCAACAATCCCACCCTGTGCCTGACAGCATTGTCCAAACACTCCGTGAACTCTGTCAGGCTTGGTGCCCTGGGGAGCCTGTTCAGTGCCCAACCACCCTCTGGGTGAAAACCCTTTCCCTGATACTCAACCCAAATCTCCCCTGTCACAGCTCCAGCCACTCCCTGTCACTGGTCGCCACAGAGAAGAGAACAGGAAGTCAGTGCCCAAGTTTGTACCCAGCTTGGAGGAGTTATTTGATGTCAGTACACTGATCCTCATGGATTTCCCCTTTTCCACTCTCCCTTCTACCACCCCTTGGCTGGTCATAAGTGTCAGGCTTGCTCCTGCAGCTTCTATCTTCTGCAAGAATTATTAAAAAAGAAAAATGTAAAGATCCAGAGACCGTGAACTGTTCATAGAAATCATCCTAAATAATATGCACATTATAAATTAATGTGGAAAAGACTGCAGACTTCATCAAATCCATCTAGTTGACATAACTCTGCTGGGACTGCAGTTATTGATTATCATTTTCTTGACAGCTGTTTTCAGAGAGCCAGCTTCCTTACTTGACTGATGTATCCATTGGTTTCCAAAGGGTAATGGGAACTGTTCATGGTGATGTTCCTCACTTTAAGACTGATAAAGAATTTCGATGGCAATAATACAGTTGCATGCTGTTAATCTGTAATCTTATTGACAGTTGGGAAGTCTGTCTAATTACAGCCTTATAATGAGAATAGAAATTCAGCCAGTTGGTACCTTCAGTGCTTTACTGAAAATATTGTGGGCAGATCTCTCAGCTGGGATCCACCTGATAAAGATCTGCCCCATATTTGGTTCTTATGTTGAGTCTTGGTAGGGCTAAAGCCTTGGAACCAAATCATCATCTTCTGTAACCAATTTACCAGTAGTTTCATAAAGATAGACCAGACTATAGTTCATTTCCTAATTTCACAGATGATTTCCTGTGAAGTTTGAAGGAAAATTGTCAAGATTGTTTGCCACTTTCAGATTTACTTACTTTTTTTTTTTTTTTGCGTCACTGGTGCAGAAATTGTATCAACTCTTCTTCCAGCATGTTCCTGTTGATGGCAAAAAAAAAAAAAAATCAATGAGAAAATCTGCTCTGCACACCTCTGTGCCAGCACAGAATCACAGAAGGGTTTGGGATGGAAGGGACCTTAAAGATCATCAGGTTCCAGCCCCCCTTTCATGGTCAGGAACACCTTTCACCAGACCAGGTTGCCCAGAACCATGTCTTTTAAGAACTGCTGGACAATATGCTTTCATTGCCAGATCAAGGTGAAAATTCCCCAAAAGTAAGAGTATATTAAGGTATTCCCTGAGGAATTAATTTAAATTCCATCAAAGGGGTAATGGGACAATAGCTGAAGGCAGTACAGGAGGGCTGCTTTTCTTTTCATTAGGTCTTCTGGGAAGTGAGTTCTGATGAGGCTTTTTTGATGTCAGAAGGGGTACTTTCTCCACATCATATTTAATCATAAATAACATAGGTCTGAACCACTCATTTTGAAAATCTGCAGATCCTTGAATGTTTGGGTAGAGTCTAAGAGAGAGTCCAGGTCTGTTCCTTTGGTCCAGGAAAATCTTAACATTTCTGTAGCATTAGGTGCACTCAGAGGCTGCTTTCAGGGACTCTGCTTGGTCTCCTTGTTCTCTGCCCACTTAAGGTGAGAGCCATAACATCCTCCACAAAAACTGGCCAAGGCAGGCAGTGATGCAGTTTGATGAGCAGGGCTTTTGTGTTTCTCCTTCTGCTGTGCTCCATCCTGGGCTTAAAGCCATTTCCTCATGTGAAAATGAAAATAACAACAGTGTAATCATTAACAGCAGCACAAATCACATAATAATTAATAATTAATGGTGATAAATGCTACAATAGACTCGTGTGTGATGTGGTTGTAGGGTTAATTTTTTACTGACAATCCCCTTTTACTGCCAGTCCTCTTCTGTCTACCCAAGCCTGCTCTGGTGCCTCACATA
The DNA here is from genome assembly GCA_025920805.1 of Petroica traversi. Classification (NCBI taxonomy): domain Eukaryota; kingdom Metazoa; phylum Chordata; class Aves; order Passeriformes; family Petroicidae; genus Petroica; species Petroica traversi. The sequence continues at coordinate 2,579,706 of JAHLSL010000007.1, read as the reverse complement.
AGGCAATCAATCAATACTTTTTTGCTCACATCTTGATCTTGCAGATGTTGCAGGATATAACATAGAGGGCATCCTGTGGCAAGGTTTTCCTTTTCCCTGATCCTATTCTTGTTCTAGGTCTCCTCTCATCAGACTCTGGAGACTAAGAAGGTCTGAATTTCAAGTTAAATCTTGAAACAGGTGGATGATAAAGATATAAAGATATAAAGCAGAAATGAGGACAGGAAGTTAATGGGCAGAGGCAGAGGAATGGAGAGATTCCTCAAGGCTGGAGATGAAGGATCAGGAGAAATGCCTCATGAAACAGTGCAGGTGTCCTCTTCTGGCTCTGCTCTTCATCACAGCAGTCCCCTGCTCATTAAACTGCGAATCCACATGTACTACACTAGAATCAAATCTATTGTGGGGAGAGGAGCTATGTCCACTTTGGATCTTTCATTGGAGAGGACAAGGAAAGGCTGGTCCTGCAGCCTGTGGTTAAAGCTGCAAACTGGGCTTGCTTTGAGTGTGAGCAACATTTGTTTTTACTCCAAAACCTACAGCATTGTGGTATTTGTTGTCAAATACTTTTGTGACAATGCTGTAAACAAGATTGTTCTTCTTAAATTATGTTTCTCGATTTTTCACTCCCAGAAGGTCTGATAAATACCTTATGAAGCCATTTATATTTATGAAGTTGTAGTATTACACTGTGTACAGAAGTAAAGGCTGTGTACAGTCTTTAAATAGTTTAAAAACTATTATTAGATAGGAAGTGAAACAGTACAACACATTGATTTTACCTCCTAACAAGGCCTAGTGGTACCTCCATGGTGGGAAGTGCAGCTTGAACACTTCCAAGGGTGTAAGTAATGAACTAAAGAGCATACAACCTTTATATAATCATCAAGGCCCATGGGCCTCATTTGAAGGCTGGGTACCAGGGTTTTGCTTCACGCTTTTTGTACTAACTTCCCTGCTGCTTTTTGCGTGATCATTTTTCACCCAGTTGTTGAAGTAGGGGAAAAACTTGCGAAGTCAGAAGGAACGAACAGAGATTTTCAGAGGAGAAACTGTGGAAGATTTGAATTTCCCAGTCTCTGCTTGGTCGATCATTAATTTTATCCTAAAATACTTTGTTTGGGATGTGGAATGGAAAGATCCCCACTTTAACTACAGAAGTATTTTTGAAAAACATAACCATGCTTATGTTATGTTTAAATGCATATGCTTTTTATGCATAAAAAGGAGAACATTTTGGCTACAAGTTGGTTTGGGTCCTCTATTGTCCCTCAGGGAGGCTGGGGCTGCAGCTGCCCCATGCCATGAGGTTTCTGGGGATCACCTAAACCCCCAAAGCCCAGCCCTGGTATTTCCAGGTCCTAACAAGAATGGATTCAGGAACATTTTTAATTTCTCTACCTTGGCACTGCCCTTTCCAGCCCCCACATCTGTCCTCTGGCTTTTTTGACAACAAATACTCAGAGACATTTTCTGCTGCAAGCCATGGTGGGAGCTGTTGAGTTTTCAGGCCCTAGGAAGCCATTCCTTATTAGCAAAATCATTGCCTGCTGCTGCTGTTTTTACATTTGTGAGGTTAATTTCAGCTTGCCCCACCAACAAGGGTATTTACCAGCTGTTCATATTAACAGGTGGTTTCTTGTACCATAGAATTCACCTTTGCTAGTCTGGGAGTCGGTCTCAAGTGCAGGATCCCATTTGTTGGCTCAGATGAGGTTCTGCCATAAAGTATGGCTTTAAAGCACTGTTTTGGCACACTAGAAAAATCTTGCAACTGGCAGTAACATTTTGCAAGTTCTGCTGTGAGTTAAAAAGCCCAAGCAGGCGATACTTGCAGACAAACAGCTCATCAGTCACGCTTCTCCAGAGAAATTCTTCAAAGGCAGTGGCAGTGACCTGCAGTGCTGCTGTCTTAAAGATGGCTGGTAAGTCTCCCTTAATAAGTGCAAACAGTTTTGAGTCTGAGGCAGTTCTGGCAAAACCCAGAGTCCTTTTATACCTTCACAGATGACTCAGACCTCTGGTGAGTTGTACTGTAGGGAGTGCAAAGTGAGGGAAGTTGCTTCCCTCCTTCCAGGAGGCTAAAGAGAGATCATGGAAAGCTACAGCAGAACAGCTTCTGCATGTTAATGGGCATGGTCAGGATTTTACAGTAGTGATTTTCAAAACAGAAGGAGCCCAGCCCTCAAGTGAAGCCAAGGCTGATTTCAGTGCCCAAACCCCTTTTGCAAATCCTCGCTGCAAACCGCGTGGTTTGAAGTTGGCGTTTTGGCTCTCGGAAGTGGATCTTGCTCAGCCAAACAGACTGAGCCCCTGCCCAGTTGCATGCACATCACACATCACAGCCTCACGTGGCACCAGCCTCCTGCCTCATGAATATTCAGCATGCACTGCTCAGAATTGTGCCATTGTGGTGGGGTCTGGGCAGCACCGTGCACGCACACCCCATCCCAGAGAAACACCCAGGACCTTGCACCTCACTAGAGCCTTTTATCATTTCCCTTCTTATTGACCAAAACACTCAATTATTATCTGGTTGATTCATGCTGTGAGAGATCCTTTGACCTTTAATTTATCTGTGGGGTGCTGTACCCACCTTAGAGCTGGGCTGGAAGCTGTGTCAGCCTGGCCGAGCGTGGGGCCAGCGCGTGCTGGCGAGGGGCTCTGCAGAGGAGAGTGTGTGTGAAAGCTGCTCTTCCCGTCCTGGCCCTGTCATCCTCATTCCCACTGCGTCCTCATGAGCTGGGGAGGCTGCTCTGAGCCTGGCTGGTTGTCTCTTCAGGATGCCAAGGAAGGGGTGCAGGCAGGAACAGGCACTGGTTATCGTGACCTGTTGAAAGGCATCAAACCCATGGAGTCAGAGAGTGTTTGGGAGAGTTGTTTGGTATCTTAATCAGTTTTACGTGAATACAGGGTGGGATGAAACTCAAAGCAGACATATAAATGTGGTGGACAACCTTATATTTTATTATCATTCCTGTTTAGAAAGGGTATGAGGAGGGTTGATGCAAGTCTGGGTTCACCTGATGGTCAAGGAGCAAATTTCTCAGTCCTTTGCCTGTCGGTCTCTTTTTACAGCACCAGACACAGATGTGACAGGTACTGTGGTTCTGGTGTAAATGGCTACAGGAGAAAATGGCACTCTTAGGAAGCCAGGCAAAGGATCCCAGCTGGGCCATTCTGCACCCAGAGCACCTCTACCTGCTTTTAAGGGAGATTTGTTTAGATAGGGAAATGTAGGACAAAACCATGTTTGACTGCTGCCTCAGCAGGGAAGCATTTCTTTACCAAGAGGGTGGCCAAACTTCTAGAGAGATGTTAAGTGTCCCAAACCTGTTTGTGCTTCAGAGACATTTGGAAAATACCCTCAAAAACATGCTTTAGCTTTTGGTCAGCCCTGAATTAGTCAGGCTGTTAGAGTAGGTAATTGTTGTAGGTGCCTCCCAGCTGAAATAGTCATTCTATTCCATTCTATTCCATTCTATTCCATTCCAATAATGTAAAAAGCTTTTGAAGTGGCTGAAGGTGCAACTGAAGGAGAAAACATGACTCTGACAGGTGTAGCTCGGGTGTTTTTAGCAGCACCTGAATTCTGGAGGAGCTGATACAACTCAAATCCCTGAGGCCTGTCAGCCAAAATCTCCCCAAGTCTCCACTCACTTCTGGTTCTGGATTCTCCTTCTTCCACTTCCCTGCCCAAGGTGCTGTGAGGTTCACCTCCCTCCTGTATCACCTTTAGCAATGAGGTTTGGCTCAGCCCCTACTCCTTAAGGGAGGGGAGGAGGAACAGCTGCAGGAGCAGCAAATCCCACCCAAACAGCTGTCAGGGCAGCAGTGCTGCAGCTCCCTATCCCTTCGAGGCACATGAGGAGAAGGCAGATGTGCTTCCTGCCCTTGAAAATCCTGACAGACCTGGCAAGCTGTGGGTGGGGGGAATGTGTTCCCTGGCTGGACCTGAACACTGTGAGAGCCACGTAAAAATCATGCAACTCGTATCTCCCTTTCTATGCTGAGATTTTCCAACTAGCAGTTGGCAGGTTTTTTTATTTTTCCCATGCACATGGGAATATTTGCCTCAGGTCTAAAAGTCACAGGATTCCTGTCTCCCAGGTCTCCTTTGGCTGGAAAAAGAGGCCAGATGCTTTTTCATCTCCTCCCTCGCCCATGCACTTGTTCCCAGAACTGTGTCACTTGGCCTCTGTCCATGTCGCTCTGATCCTTCCCTTACCTGATTCAGCTGAGTAAATATCCCAGCCATTCCGTGGCAGGAACAGACAGCTTTCAGGATGTACACATAAATGGTCAAGTCTGTCTTGAATAACTCAGCATCTTCCTTTTTGAGGGGAATGAGGAAATGCAGTTTGGCATCTCTCTGCATGTGAATGCAGCCCACTGCCAGTCTGCAGGAGTATGAGTTCAAAGATCGTCAAAAGAAAAAGGCTTATTTATTAATTTTGGATCTTATAATTAATTGGGATTGACTCAAGGAACTCTGTTGGAGTGGGGTTTGTATTTTTTGCCTCAGATCTCATTTGTTTGCTCTCTACTGCCTGCGTACCAGGGAGTGTTTTCCCCTTGTGCGTGTCCTTTTTCTGCCATCAGTACGTGATGTGCCATGTACACCAGCTCACCTGTGCTTATTTAATTTAATGGAGGGTTTATGTGGTAGAAAATTTAAGTTTCTGAAAGTCAGCTTTGCTTACATTTCCAGTACTGTCCTCTGACAGAGGAAATTTTGAGCACAAAAAATAACAGGTTGTGAACAATCACAGAATCTTTGAATGGGATGGGTTGGAAGGGACCTTAAAGATCATCTCATTTTACCCCTCCTGCCATGGATAGGGGCAACTTCTACTTGTGCCAAGCCCCATCCAGCCTGGTTTGATCACTTCCAGAGATGGGGCAGCACAGCTTCCCTGGGTACCCTGTGCCAGAGCCTCACCACCCTCACAGAAAATATCACACCTCCTGTCCAAATGCTGGTGAAAGCACCCAGTTGTTGTGCTGCAGGATTTTGAAGCACCTTTACTGAAAAAGAATATGCAAAATGGTCAAACCTGCAGGCTTGTGTTCTGGATGCCATTTTGTAAGGATGCTTTGCAAGGATGGAGTCTCATGCTCCAGCACCTCAGCACTGTGAGCAATTAGTGGAGCTCCAGCTGTCCTGCAATACAGCTGTGACTGCTGCTAAACCTCCTCATCCAGGTGCTCTGACAGTGCTGGAACTGCATTTTGGGGCATTCCATGCTCCCTGCGGTGGATTTCTGCAGTCTTCTGTAAAAGACTGGTCCCTGTTTTGTGGAGTCAGCCCCCAAAATAGGCACCAAGGTCCCTAGTCCTGTGGCTTCCATGCAGCCCATAGCATCCAGTCCTGTGTGCTCATGATCACAGTGCTGAACACATAAAAATACTAAAAGGTTATTATATAGTGTATATTGATGGAGAATGTAATTGGGTGTGAACGGTGCACAAAGAGAAGGGAGCTCAGTAATGCAACTGCAATTTTTGCATTCAAGCCCATCACTGTAAAGCAAGGCTAATATGTGTTATAGTAATGACTAATAGAACTCATTGACTCAAGGCAAACACGCCGTGGTGACTCACAATTTTTGGAGATTAGATGATAAGGACTAGGAGGCAGGATTAATTTTGTTTCTTTTAGTATTGGTCACTTTTTTTTTTTTTTTTTCCTGGCAGATTGCAGTTTTCCTGAATTTACTCTTTGTTCAGAATGATTTGACAAGTGGCATCTCTCAAATGTGTTTGGCTGTTGGTGTGCTCAAGCTGTTTTTGAGGACTTGTGCAGTGTGTGAAATTAAAGCTGTTTTGTTTAGATTGTCATGAGCATGTTCTCTGGCTGGATGAAGAGACCTCTCAGAAACAGGTTGTGGGTGTAAACAGACTAAATTCACCTTTGTGGACTGGATATTCCACAATCCTTTAATAAAATTCAGGGTTTTGGTGGCTGTCTCTAATGCTAATTTTTTTGCTGGAGAGGTTGAAATAAACTATACAAAGTAGGTGAAAAACACAGTAAAAATTAACTGCTTTACAAATGCAAAAATGCATTACTTGAAAATGGTCTTACGTACTTGTTTTCTTCTAACCAGCACCTCCCATGGACGGGGGAAGTTATATAACAAGCAGAAAGCTGCTTTTATTTTTTTTTTTTTTTTTTTTCCTGAGATGGTTGTATTGAGTAGCAGAGAGCTTTATTCTGTATTTGAAGGCCTTATCTGAGAAAATGGTTTCCCACTTGTGGAACTATTAAGCAGTGGTAAAGCCAGGAGTTTTTTCCTTTCTCAAAACTTACGAAATAACAAAATCAAATTGTCAAGTCTTTGAATGAGAAAGTGGTTTATAGTGGCTAGCCCTGAACTTTCTCGTTCATTTACTACCAACCAAAACTGGAAAACGCTTTGAGCAAACATTTGGCATTTGAACTCGTGAAAAATAAGAATTTAAAAATTTTAATTCCCAGATTGAGTAAATGCCAGGTAGGCTGAAATCTTCCATACAGCCCTAGCAACAACACAAACCCCATCTTGCACTTGCCTTTTGCTGCTGCAGGGACCCACCCACCGTGCTGCGGCTGGAGATATTCATCCATCTTATCTAACCCAGGCACAAGGAAAACAAGGATTTCAAGTAGGTCATGGGTTGTGATTCCCTCAGCGCGTCACTCAAGTCCCTTCTGCTGAGGAGCTCCTGTTGGTGCTGCTGTGAGCAGGAAAATCTCGCTCCCCTCGCCCTCCTGCGAGGACTCTGAGAGCCACAGTGGGTGCCTTTCCAGTCCCCGCATTTAACAATTCGGTTTTCTCCCCCCAGCTATCGACCTGTTGTACTGGCGTGACATCAAGCAGACGGGGATCGTGTTTGGCAGCCTCCTGTTGCTGCTCTTCTCCCTGACCCAGTTCAGCGTCGTCAGTGTGGTGGCTTACCTGGCCCTGGCCGGCCTCTCAGCCACCATCAGCTTCAGAATCTACAAATCCGTCCTACAGGCCGTGCAGAAGACGGACGAGGGCCACCCCTTCAAGTGAGTGATTCGTAGTGATGCCCAAGAGCTGCTTTTTTTCTGCTGGATGAAATTCTCTTCTTGCTCAAAAAGCAGGGAATGATAATATTTTCGCAGCGTCTCAGGGATTGTAAGGCTGTGTCAGTTTAGATGCTGGAGAGGGAAAGAAAAGCAAAACACCATGGAAATTGTTGTTCTCTAAGGCATGGGGTTTTTTTTTCCTCAACAAAGATTAGGGAAATTTTAAGCAAACAGGGGGAAAAGAGTTGTTTTATAGCTAGTGATAGAACAGCATGCCTGCAAGTATAAAGAGCATTGTTTCTGGGCACAATCTATTGGGTATAGAAGGAAACTATCTGAATCTTTTGTCCAGCAGCCCAGTATCTAAGTAATGGTGCCAGTGCCTTCCCACTCTCCATAGGGTCTGGGGGTTTTGCTCCACAAGAACAGTGATCCTTTCTCCTCTGCTCTGCCAATCAGTTGGTAAACTTTTCACAGGTGATGGAACTGGTGTGGTTTGCAAACACACACACACACTGAAAAGGAGTCTTGTTGGGGTGCTGCTTCTTCTGCTTCACTTGGGTCAGTTCTGAGCAATGACTCAGGATGGGGGCATAGCTCAGAGAGCAGCAGAGAAATTTGTGGGGAAACCCCCCCCAGGTAGGATTTGTATCCCCCTTTGTGTGAGGAAAAGAGAGAGATCCCATCAAAACCAGGCTCTGCATGGGAAGAGGGCGAGGATGGAGGCAAACAGCCCCAACTCAGCCATCACCAGATGGGTCATGCAAGGTGAAGAGGGTGTTGTGGTGGCCCTGTGCCTGGAGGAAGGGAAACTCATTGCTCCAGCACACAGAAATGAGGCCTGGAAAGGAAGGAATGATGGGGTGGATGGGTATGAGTGTGAAAAGCAGGGGAAACTTCCCAGGTTTGTAACAGGACCTGTGTTTCTGGCAGAGCCTACTTGGAGATGGAGATGAATCTTTCACAGGACCAGATCCAGAAATACACAGATTGTCTCCAGCTATACGTCAACAGCACAGTCAAAGAGCTGAGGAGACTCTTTCTCGTTCAGGACCTTGTGGATTCTTTAAAAGTAGGATTGCTTTAAATATTTTAACCCCTCTCTAGAGGATCAATCTACATTTCAAAGTGCTGCTTCCTAGTTGACTGTGTTGTCATGAAACCTAGTTTTGTGTAGCTCCAAATATGAAGTTGCTCTGTGTTTTGATTTAAAAACTGTTTGTTTCTAGCACTTTGGAGGTGTGGCACTCTGCATTTGAATGTATTGATAGATAATACAGGATGTATACATTTGCAGAACCAGCTTGGCTCCACCTCAGTTCTAGAAGTATCTCAGTATTATGCTTCCATAGTTGGCTATAAAATAATGTTCCCCTCTGTTAATCTGAATTTCCTCTACTGGTGGCATGTCCTGCTATGGAGGAAGGTATTTTTTCACTCCCTACTGAAATAACTGTCGGTTTTTAGTCTTACACTCAAGCAGGTGTAAGAGTCCCTTTAGAGCCAGGGAGAGATCATTAAGAGAGCAGACATGGCTTAGGCTGCTGAATTAGTAAAGAATTTTAGGAAAATGTACCCACCTCTCAGACTCCAGTGTTATCAGTCCCCAGGATTATCACTTCAGGACTCTGGTTAACCTGTTTGGGATGACCCCTGCCATCATAAAAATTGGGTGCAGATATCTGTTTATGCCATTCTCAATGCAGGCCTACATGGATGCAATTTAAGCCCTGAATAGACATAAGAGCTGAGCTAAGAGGATGAGAAGCAGAACAGACAACGGGGTTTATACACCTAGAAAAACTACCTAGTTCCTGATGTACCTTACTTAACCACTCCTACATTAAAAAAGGCTAATGTGCTGTTATGCTAGCTAGATAAGGAAACTGATTTCTTCTAATGCTGGCACTGGAGGTGATGTAATAATCCATCTTTAATTTAGTTTGCAGTACTAATGTGGCTGCTGACTTACGTGGGAGCCCTCTTCAATGGCCTGACTCTTCTGATAATGGGTAAAAATCAACATTTCTTTTAAAAATCTATTTTTAACTTGAACTCCCTCTCGATTTCGGCTTAGACAAAACAGCTTATCCCTGGCATGCCTTCCCCTCAGTTAAACCACCAACATTTATTTCCCTCCCAGTAAATATCCACTGTTCTATTACGCTGTCCCTCCTGCTAGATCTACTTTACAGTTTATGGTTTTGCAACTCCCAGTCCCAGAGCAGTGGGGAATTCCATATTTGGGAGGCTTGAGCAAAGTGCATTTTTAATAGAAAGCTCTCTTTGGTGGATCAGCTGACCAAGTGGCAGGATAATGTGTTTGCCACTGAAGTAGGTCTCTCCTCTGGAGGAATCTGCTCTGCAGGAACATAACACTGTGCTCTTTTCCTCCTCAGCTGTGGTGTCTATGTTTACTCTCCCTGTTGTATATGACAAGTACCAGGTAGGTCTCTCTGCATGGTGCATTTTGGGGTGTCTGGGTGGCTCTGCCTGGTTGTTGCCTCGTTGACTTGGTCTCCTCTTGCTTTTTGCAGGCACAGATTGATCAATACTTGGGGCTGGTGCGGACCCACATAAACACGGTGGTGGCAAAGTGAGTTCAGCAGGTGCCTCTGGGAGGCTGTGGTGCCCCTGGGGGTGGCTGGCACCTGGCTGGTCCTGGGGACACTGTGTCCCATCAGTGGTGTCCTCCCCACATCCTGGAATATGAGAGATTGAGGGAGGGCAGATCCCTGGAGAAACACAGACCTTCTCTTCCCTCACCTGACATTTTGGGGGAATTGTGGACAGAACAGCCCTGTCATGGACTGGTGTCCATACTGGAACCTGGCCAGGACAAACAAGTTAATTCTCTTCCCCTTGTCCATTCCAAGCTTGGGGTTTTTTTGCATTCAGGGAGTTAAGAGCGTTAATGAACAATTAGGGCACCACCCTGTTACAGAAAGAAAATACCTGGAAACACCATGCTCTTTAGTGTTTTAAACCCCCATGGAACAGGGAGAAGACCTGGGTGAAATTTTGTACTGAGAATTCATTTTTCAGACTACATTATTGGCTTTCTATAGACAATAGACCTTGGATAAATAATGTTGGGGGCAGAATATCACTGAATGTATCCCAAGATTACATGAACTGCCAAAGCCCAGGCCTCTAAGAACACCCAGGGGTGCAACACTTCTGTTTCTCATGGCACTTTAATTCACCTGTTGAGAAAACACACTGAACGTGGATTAGAGATTATCCCTATATAGGAGTCCAGGTGGGGAACCACTGGAATGGAATAACTGCCTCACCATATAAACGTTTTCCTTTTTCTTCTTTATTTTTTAGGATTCAAGCTAAAATCCCAGGTGCTAAGAGAAAGGCAGAGTAAACCGGACATCAAGAATTCATCTACGACAGTAGTGCATAATGGGGAAATCTGGAGTGAAAACAGCTCTGTTCCTACACTTTACTGCAAATTTATCATTCTTTTTTTTTCTCGACACCATAATCTTAGAAACATAAAACTCGGAAGCAGTGCTTTTCCCCTGCTGCTTCTGCACTTAGAATATTTGCAATCACTTGTGTCAAGCACTAAAGTATAGTAAAGAGAAAAGTGTACTAGATGTGGTTTTTTGTGTTGCTTATAAAGTGCATGATGGTGAGAGCCTAAATAATATTGACCTCTTTATTTAATTTTATTTTTTTTAGTGTTTTTCCTTCTTCTATTGGCATTGCTTCTATAACTTTTAATGTTACATGTGGCTAGGGGCTTTCCTGCTTAGCGCACTTGATGCAATAGTTAAAATTGCTTCTACGTCACTGGGTTGCTGGTTGGATTCATCTTTATTAACTATATAGAATTGTAGACTGATGTTTTAGTGTTTTCCAGCACAAATAAAATGAACAGTAATCGGTACTTATGGTAATCAGTTTTGTATAACTCAAAAAAAAAATTAAAAAAAGAAAAAAAGAAAACAAAACCCAGTACTTTTGTCGTAAAGGATTGACAGGCTGATTTACATGTATGGTAACTGGAAAGTTCCAGCATGTTCAATTTATTACGATTTGTATTACATTCTCTGTAGTTCCTAATGGACTTAATTATGGACTCTGAATATTTGCACTTATGTACTTGATACCGAATGCAGAAATAAATGTTACTAAATGTAAAAAATTTTCCTTCTTGTTGCCACTGGGATTATCTTGACATTTGAGAACTGTGCAAAAAAGAGCATTTTCCCTCTTTACCTTTCCCCTGGACATCTGCACACACTTTGCCTTTACATCATGGTGCAGTCCAGCTAGGAGTAGTACCCAACTAAGAGTAAGTAGCTCATCTAATATTTTTACATCTTGCTGATCTTTCTTGGAATAGAAGAAAGATCTCTGTACATCTCTGTATCTCTGTTTAATTTTGTTGGTGGTGTAACAAATATCAGGCACATGAACAAAATGTCTCTTCTTCCATTTGCTCACTGTGTAAACCACGAGCAGCACAGTATGGAGGCAAAAAGGGCTTTTCAGTTTCCTTATCGCCAAGTTGCTCTCTTACCCAAAGCTGCTCTCTGAAATCTGCTTTAAACAGAATCAATATCAAATCCAGAGGCTGGGAGCTGAAACAAGCATTTACTCTGGTTCAAAAATGTAGGTTTTTAAAAATTGGCATTTGGTGTTTGAGGACCATCGGAGGACAGAAACAGCTGTTGAACCAAAGTGTTTGATTTGCCCATTTGTGGAACATACCCATGGATTTGTGTGTGTGTGTGTGTATAAAAATGTGAACATCAAAATATTTCAGCCAAATTGATGTTTTTCTCTTTTTCTATCACAAAATTTTTATGAAGAATTTCTTTTTATTCAAAGAACTAGATTTTTAAACCTTTATCCCAGCTTTTTAAATCTGAAATATTTCTTTAAACTCATTCATTAATTCACCTTCGTCTCAGTTCCACATGGCCACAGTGACACCCGTCCAAGGCCAGGATGCAGTTCTCTTTTTATGTAAATGTAAAACCCAACATAAGGAGTTGGTAGAAACATTGGTCTGGCTGTGGTCTAGTTAAATCTTGTGACAAGTCTCGAATACCTTTATTTTCATTTAAGTTTTATATCTAAATGTTCTTCTTTGTCATATTTAAAAATACTAGGTTGGGTTTTAAATGTCACCTGCAGCTGGACAGGAACAAGTTTCCTCAATGAGAAACTGAATGTCTCAAAATAACGTATATTGGTTTTGATCAAATGGAGTATGTTTGTTTGCAGCCAAGACTTAAAATTCAGCATGAACCCCCAGCTTTAACTGCCTTGGAGTTCCCTGTGTCTCTGAGGAAGGCAGTGCAAACCATACAAAGCATCCTTGAGGATAAAGATTGACCTCCAGAATTCTTATTACTTACAAGACAAGTGCGTGGGCCCAACATGGTAATTTTGAAAATGAGCCCATTTAATGTCTCACCTCCCTGGCCCCCTAAATGTGTTCTTCCCTCACGCCCCCAGTGCAGTAATATCCAAGATTGGCCTTTTACAATGCTGAACTCTGAGCACCATTTAAAGGCTGCATCTCCTGTATATTTGGAAGTAATGCAAAATAAACCTTCTGGAGGAATACAGCTATTCCCAAGACCCTAAATCAATAGAGACCAAGATTCCCATTCTTGTCTCCTCCAGCACCACGCTCTCTCCAGCCCCACATCCTTCCAATCCGAGCCCTCATAACCTTGACTGTTCCCCTGCAAGCAAACACTCTCAAATCCCCATCATTTTCTCTCACACCCCACCTTGCCAAGCCAACTTCCTCAGAGCAGCTCTGACTTTCCATGAGTTTGGCAGTAACAGCCTGCAAGTGCTGCTGAGCATTTGGGGTGGCTTAACGTGGTGGGTGGGACCAACTGGGAAGACCACGCTGGGATGGGGAAGAAGCAGAGGGTTTTAGGCAGGGCTTGGAATGCTGATGTTCCTCATGGCCATCATCCCCTTACTGGGATCACAGCAGCACTTCCCATGACACCTTAGAACATGGATGCTTGGAGAAAGCCAGGCTCTGCTGATTCCTGGCCCTGCTGCACACCCTGCCATAACAGAGTCCCTGTGCAAACAGGGAGTGAAGGTTTGGGACACCCTGGTAAGTCTCACTCATAGAGCAGCACCATGGGGAGGGGTTGGTATCCATTCTTTAGGTTTTCAAACAAGAGTGGGGGAAAATAACAAACACTGAGCTCTACTTGTTAAATATTCTAGTAGGTGGCTGAAGATAGCGGAATGGCACACATTCATGAGCTGTGTTCTGAGACACAAAGGCTGTGAAGTCCTTTCGTTTCTGACCTTCATTTGCAAAGTAAAAAGCAGCAGTAGGAAAGCTAAACAGTAAAAAGAGCAAATTTGTGGAGGTTTCCAGGCAGGTGAAGCCTGGGAAGTAGCTCACTCTGCCTGGGTAAAATGCAGGGGAAGGTGTTAAACAATTCACTTCTCTCCCAAAAGTCCCTTGTCTGAAGAACCCGGACTCCACATCACCAGTGATCAGGGGTCCTCCTGCTTCAAAGGCTGATTCAATGAGATAAACAAGTTCTGGGTGTTTTGAGGATCCATCTCATCAAGGGATTGTTGGAATTAGATGTGGACCGAATTCCTGGCCCAGGCTGTGTCTCTCCTCCCCATCTCTGGGTAGTTTGAGCTGCTGATGTTCCCTTTCTGGAAAGGAAGCTGAGAAGTCTCCAATGTCAGGCTTGTTTAGATGCAGGGACAGGTACAGGCCAGGCCTTTCCATGGCTGGGTAATGTAAATACCTCTTTTGATCTGCTCAACGTGGTGCTGCCTTTCAAGGAAGATAACAAGTCCACCTGCTGAGCTGAGCTTTGAAAGCCAGCCCAAATGACTGTGCTAATTTGAACTGAAAGTAATTTAACTCTGACTTGGGGATATGAAATCAGTAGTGCCATATTGGCAGGAGACAAAACTTTTTCAGAATATCTACATGAGTCTATTCTCATCCTCTATTACATTAAAATATCTTCTCTATGGTTTCACTTGAACCTTCCAGAAACTTTATAACCCTGCTCCTAAACTGCTGCTGTTAAGTAGAGGCTCAGTGATTATTTAAAGTTCTGTCAGAGCTTTATTTCACTTAAATGTCTGTCCCTGTACCTTGAAATTATTATTTCATTGGTAGTTTCATGTGAAATGTGGATATTCTCTAAAGTCACTTGATTCCAACCACTTTGATTCCGTGGTTCTTGGTGCTTCAGCAGCACTCCACTCCTCTACACATTTGTATTGCCTCTGTTACTGATCTCTTTTATGTTCCTTCTGCTCTTTAATATTTATCTAGTGAGAGTAGGATCCTAAAGGACATGAGTGTGGGGAAAGCTCTGGGATTGGGAAGAGATAAGAATGTTATAATATTCTGTGAGCAGCTAATCCTTTTAAAGAGAATCTGTCTGCTCCCCCATAGCTTTTGCTCCCTCCCTGCTTGCTTTCAGATGGCAGCTGGCTCCCATCCCTGTCCCGCTGGGTTACAAGTCAGTCAGCTGTGAGCTTACCAGCCTTGCCTTCTCCATATGGGCCCAGGGAATTGTGTGGTGAGCCCGTGTGTTTGTCCTATCCAGCTTTGAGAAGACCAAGTGTGATGTATTTCTTCCTGGTTCTTAATAAATTCCTTTCTTAGGCACAGGTTAAATTATGCTCCATCAGGGAGTGTGCACGTGGGTTTCCTGGGATCAGGAATGAGTGCAGTGAGGCTGCTGGCATAAGGGAGCCTGGGCAGCCTGGCTGACACTTGCAGCACTGTGGGACATATGGTGTTTGGGACAGGGTGAGATATGTCCACTGACAGGAGTCTAAAGCTGCAGTGCCCAAAGCAGAAGGAGGAGTGGGCTCTGCTCTTGTCTGCCAGGCTTCCCTGGTGCTCAGCACCTGTACAGGAGAGTGGCAGAGCCCTGCTCTCTGACATAACAGGGGAAGGTATTCTGAGTGGGGGACCCTTCTCCACAGGTGCACAGGGAAGTGGGAGTGGATCCTGAGCAGGTAAATGGGATTGACCTGCTTCTCCCATTTATCTGAACAGTTCATTTCTTGTCTTTGGTGTCTGTTTACAAGAGAAGAGCCAGTATATTGCGTGCTGCAGCTCTCCTCTGGTCAACATCTGATCCAAGTCACTGCCACTCCTGCAGCTCCCCTAGAAAGTGTTCTGCATCTGCAGATACACCAGATTCATGATCTGGGGACACCGCCAGGTGTGTGCAAGGCAGGGTAGTTACCAGCACTCTGGCAATCCCCCTGTGACTGGGACATGCTCATCTCTGCTCAGCCCCTGTTCTCCTCTTCCCTTTCACTCCTTCTGCCCCAGGCAAAGCACTGGGAGATGCTGCAGGGTCCAGGCTCAGGATTAGAGGCTGGGCAGAGCTGCAGAAGGAGTCTATCTAAAGCCAAAAGATCAAGGATTCCAGTGCTGACATGCTTTCATTTCTTTTCCCTCCTGTCTGCCTCTCTACCAGTAAGTCAGGCTCATTTCCCTTGTTCATTGAATATTTAAGAGGTTCAGCCTCAAGGCTGCAATTTATGCCTCCTCATGAGTCTTTTTGTTTTAGCTGAAAAAATAATTCAGTCCAGCAAAGCTAATTGTCATTCGCACTAAGGTCCCTCTGCACATATTTCTCTTTATGAGGGAGCTGTAAAGGGGATTTAGTTACATTTTTACTTTTTTTTCACAGCCCTCTAATTTAGATGCAGTGATATAGAGTACCCCAGACTAGTCTAAAAATCACAGAATTATAGAGTCAGAGAATGGTTTGGGTTGGAAGGAACCTTAAAGCTTATCTAATTTCCACCCCCCTGCCATGGGCAGAGGCACCTTCCACTATCCCAGGTTGCTCCAAGCCCTGCCCAACCTGGCCTGGAACACTTCCAGGGATGGAGCAGCCACAGCTTCTCTGGGCACCCTGTGCTAGGGCCTCCCCACCCTCAAAGCCAAGAATTTCTTCCCAATATCCCATCCATCCCTGCCCTCTGGCAGTGTGAACCCATTCCTCCTTGTCCTATCACTCCATGTCCTTGCCCAAAGTCTCCTCTCCAGCTCTCTTGGAATCCCTTCAAGTTCTGGAAGGGGCTGTCAGGTCTCTGTGGAGCCTTCTCCAGGCTTAACAACCCCAGCTCTCTCAGCCTTCTGTCATAGCAGAGGACCTTTGGTTCTCAAAGCATCTTTATGGCTTCCTCTGGACTCACTTCAACATGTCTGTGATCTACAGCATCATCAAAAATTCTTATAACATTTTATTGATGTGCCAAAAACAAAAAGAAAAAAATATATATAAAATCCAGGCAGTGGAGTGACTTTGATAGCAGATGTCTTTACACAAAATATTCTTCATTTGCCAAGTTAGACATGAGGTCTTATTTCATTTCTCCTAATTCCACAGATGCTTGCTTGGAGAAACCAGCATCCACACAATTGTTATATTGAGTGAAAAAGTATCATTTGTGGCACAGTTTAAACATAATTACTGAACTGTTACCAGCAGAACATCAGCTTGATTTCTCAGCTTTTAGCAAATTCAAGGTGCTTAGTTAGGAACAGGTGGACTGTAACCTCCTTAGAAGAACCTACCTGGGGAAGCACCTCTTGTATTCCTTCCAGCTGGAAATCTTGAAATCCTGGAAACCTTCTCCACACCTCTCTCCCCTCAAAAACTGTACAATTTACAACTTTTTCCAGGTGAAATGTAGAAATGTGATTCTGTGGAGAGGAAAACTCTCAAAAACTATACTCTGAGTTTTCACGTGCCAGCTTAAAAAAACCCGAAGGAGTATTAAAATTCTGCTAGTACTAATGTCTCTTTTGAACACCAGACTTTCAGGAAATCAGCTTAGATTTTAATTCTGACATCATCACATAATCAAGAATCTCTCTTGGTCTCAAGTGTTTTCTCCCGCCCACTTTCCCCGCAGCAGTCACACGTCTGTGACTCACATACTATACCAACAGTGCAAATTAAAAGAAAACATTTTTCCTGCTGCCATTTAGCCAAAGGTACTCCCACAGCTCTCCAGTCACAAGAGACTTGAGTAAGTCGGCCTTCTACGGAGAAATGGGGCTGTCTCTGTGATGTGGGATGAACTGAGGTTCATAACTGAATTTTGCAAAGGAAAAGCAGCCAGAGAAGCCCTTTGAGTGGAGTATCTGCTAGTCAAGGTATTCTGGGTACGGTGCCATGACTGAAATTATGAGTGAAGCAGATAAAACTTTGATTAATGCAAGATTTTTAAGGAGATGTCCAGGAACAGATGGGAATTGGTAGCATAAAATGAAAATAAAAAAGCTCTTGAACTTTGTTAAAGATACAAAGTGGTGAAGCGTCAGGATGAGATCATTGGATTCCACAGGGATCCGTAGGATCCATAGGAGATGGATAATCTTGATGCCCATTAGCAATAAAAATCAGATTGTATTTTGCATTGCAGAGTTCTGTCCTGGATTGATAACACTAAATTACCTTGTTGGCTTGAAGGCTGCTGGTTAGAAGTAAATACTCATGAGAAAATTCTGGTTAAACACACTGTGAAAACACCCAGTAGGGCAGAGAAGTGCTGTTAGGGTTATACAAAGGAATGTGGGGCCATTACAGGAATGAAGTCCAGAAGAGTTCAGCTTTGTTACTTTTAGCAAAACAAAGGCTGGGAAGGGAGAATATAATTGCTCTTTTCATGTACTTTTTGTATAAATACAGGAAGGCAAAAATCTGTCTAAGCTGGTGCTTAATTAAGGTGCTAAATGATGACATAGGGGAAAAAAATTGTGTTCCACGGCTTTGTTTTTGTACATTCAAATTTATTATTGGTTGGGGAAATTAACACTGGCTCCCAAACAGGAGTTAGAACAAGCACTGTGAATCTCTGAGTCATTCAAGGTGGGAAATGGGTTATGTAAAATGCAGTGTCTTGTTGATCACATGTGCAGGTGGCAATTCCCCATGTGGCTCTCCTTTGTGAAAAGTGAGTTTACAAAAAAAATGTGAGTTTACAAGAGAAGACTGAAGGGAACCACACACACATTTTTTTCCCCCAGCAATTACTGCACCAGTGCATTTAGCCATCAGAGAGTGCCCGTGTTTATTTACCAGGAAGAGACAAGTGCATGGATGTGGATGTGAACAAGCAGATCTGCTGAAGCCAGAGAAGCTCTCTCCGAATCACATGAACACAAAATTTAGGCCATTCTCTTTGGGAAGAAAAGATTGCTCTTGCCATTTATTATTAATTGGCAGTGCCTGTGATCCCAAGAAGGGTGTTCCAGGCTCACTGAGGCACTCAGAGAGACAAGCACTCATCCAGGCACCCAGGAGGCCCTGGTTAGGCTTGTGACCAAACTTTCAAGGCTTGTCAGTTCTTCCAAATGCAGATGGTGCTTCATAACTCCTGTTTTCTGGGACTTAGAAAGATGCTGTAAAGGCAGACTGGTCCATGTCTTCCTCTGTGAACCCAGTTTGCTGTGACATCATTTTGCAGGTGGGAAAAGGGAAAGCAGATTAGATTCAGGTTGTGATGGATAGGTGAATAGAAATGAGTGCAAACAATCCCACAAGGATTTTTTGTTTGGCATAAGGAAATAAATGTGGAAAAAAATCTACTAGAATTCCCTTCTAAGTTTTTAATAAACTTGTCAGGATGCTGGTGCTTTATGAGGGATGGAAATTTCCATTCATATTGAACAGGCATTTGTTCAGACTGGGAGTTGTAGGGTGAGGAAGGAGGGAGCAGATCCTCCCACACAAAATTTCCTCTGCTAACTCAGGCCCAGCATCCTGGGTCTTGTAGGCTGGTGCTGCATTTCCCAGCCTCTCTCACCTTCAGGCTGGGCAGGGATTTTTCTGTCCCCATTTCATGAACATTGCAGTGGCTGAATTTATTTCAGATGCATCGCAGCAATAAATCCCTGGAAGTCTGGGGCTAGAAATCAGAGTATTTCTTAGCTTAAATGTCCTGCGGCAGCAGTAAAACCATCCCAGTTCATGACTTATCCTTTGTTTTTGCACTTTATGTCTCTGTGCTTTATTTAGCACCCTCATCTTTGACAGGAGTTTGGAAGCAGGACCTGCAGATGAGGTTTTATTGGACTTGAAGAGGCAGCGTGATAGCAATGGAAAAGGCATCTCTCTAGGAGTGGAGAGAGCTCTGCGGAGGACCTTTTGTGTAGGAGTCACCAGATATCTTCTTTTAAGTGCTAAAGGGCTGAAATTCCTGTGCAAACCTGCAGAGGTGTTCTAAGTTAAGCCCTGGTTTGAAATATCTACTGGAAAAAATAAGTTACAGGCTGTTTCTACAGGAAAAAAAAAAGTTATATCATTCATAAAGGAAAAGGGATATTACTATTATTTTTCCATTAAAATCTGTAATTCCACTGATGCATTTGTGCAAAGCTGTGCCACCACAACTGTGGGACCATAATATATTCCCATATAAAAGTGAAGAATAGGTAAATATTCTACCTAGAAATGTTCTATCGTTGAAAAGAAACCAACCTATAATTCTTCCTTATATGTAATTTCCAGTTGAGGGGCCAAACCCACCAGGAGAATGGAGTACTTTGGTATTATAGTGCTGGGTTAATGGCTGGACTTGATCTTAGAGGTCTTTTCCAACCTCAGCAATTCTGTGATTCTAAATCTATTTGTTTACTGGGCCCAGAGCTGCCTGAATTTCAGTCAGGTACAAAACTGCAACTACAACTTCACTGAGGCCCGAGTCCTGTTTAAGACTTGAAAAGATATTCAGAAAAAGAGGACCTCCCCTTCTTCCTAGCAAAGTTTAACTGGTAATTATTCAATTGGCTGTCATGCAATGAACAGATGACCCGTTTTTCCCTAAATACAGATGAAATAGGTCTTCTACTATTCCAGGGATTACTGTGTTCACCCGGATAATGGTATTTTTCCTGCAGTGCAAAAGACATGGATCCATCTGTTTTGGGGGTGAACTGGAGACACTTTGCACATTCAAACCACAGAACAGCATTGCTCCAGCCCACAAGGCAGGGTGCACTGATTTCCCCCATCCCTTGCAAACATCAGGAGGAGGGGTGGGAAGATGCTCACCTCGCTGAGACCAGGTCCTGATCATTTAACATTGGGCTGTTCTTGGCACAGTTCAATTTCCAAAGCAATTTCTCAGCATGCTGGAGGTGAAGGATGGCCCCACCTTTGCTGATGTCCCTTGCTGAGCCATAAATTCAAGCTGATTTGGAGCTGGGAAGTTCTCCAGGAGCAGCCTGGCAAGGTGGCAGCAGCTGTAAATATGATGGAAGGAAAGGGGCCACCTCCTATCAGGCTGATTATCTCCAGAGGAAAGCTGCAGCTCTTTTTATTAGGCTTTTTTAAATAATTGGGAAGAGGTAACTCTCCTGCTGGTTCTTTGTCTCCACGAGTCTGTTTTGCTCAGAAATGATCAGCAGTGCCACCTGATATTCCCTCATACAAGCACTGCTCTATCTTCAGTTTTGAACTGAGGATATTTGTACTTAGATCCCCCCCCCGTCCATGATAACTGCAAAACACAGATGGCTGCATTTAAACACATCCTTGGGAAAGCCCCAAAATGCAACTGCAATGTGCATTGGAAGAGAAAATAAAACGTGCAAGCATTATTACTGATGTTTTTTAAACTTTCATGTTTTGAAAGGTTGGGATGCCAGCATAGTCTCCAAGGCCAGAAATTATTTCTTTTAACTGCTAGAAGTATTTTATGCACTGTGTTTTGTGAAATGACCATCTCCTTGTATGGTACATGTTTTCCCGTGTGGGGATATTTGGAGATAAGGACTAATAGGGAAAATGAATATTATTTCAACTTACTATTTTTAATATTGTTTAAATATCTGCCTAAGAAAGCACGGCTGATGTTATCCCCATGGCTGCAGTGGCCATGGATTGTCTTTTCCTGCTTTCTGGGCTAATGTAAAAGACATAAAATCCAAAGGGAAGAGTCACACAAGTGTTTGGTGGGGAAGGACCATGTGTAGGCCATGTGTTTCTAGATGAGGTGGCTGCCATGGTTATTAATGCATTTCCTCCTTGTCTTTTTGGTTTTACTCTCACATATGGGGCCATCTGGTTCCTCTGTGGGACTCCCAAGACTTTTTGGCAAGCACCTATGTGAAGATGTCTAGGGTTTTTCCTCTTTGAGCCTTTCTACTACATCTTATTTCTGGAAACCCTGCTCAAAAAAAAAAAAAACGAAAAGAGAGAGAGCTGCAGTCTCTACCTGTCACAGAAACCTCACTGGCAGCAGTGTGGATGTTTTAGGGCATCACTGGGAAAATCCTCCTTCACCTGCAAGTCTGGTGGCACATCAAGGAGGTGACTGTGCCTTGCACGGTGGTTCAGTGGCAGGTGGTGAGAGACAGATGCTCCTTGTCCCCTCGGCCTCTGAAGTGATCATGTGGCCTGGGATCTGAAGGCAGAAGGGAATTTGAAATATGCTCAGAGCACAGATTCATTCCTTTCAGGTCTTGGGAGGTTAGAAGCTCTTAAACCATCTTGAATGTTAATTTTTTTCCCCTGTGCCGTACCAGACAAGAACCTGGTTATGGAGCTGTTGGTCTTTCCTGGGAGATAAATGTGACCTCTTGAATCCCATTTATCATGGTGACTGCTGTAAGAAATACAGCCTGCTGTCAGGGTACCTGGATGGATGACAGGGATGCAAAACTGGAACAATTCAGCAATCAGCATCTCGGTGTGAAGGCCTTCCTGAAAGAGATGAAGTAATGGCTAAAAACAGAATAAATTTGTTTCAGAAGGCAAGATTAATCATCATGCAGGAGAAGGATTGCTTCAAGTGCAAGCAAGGAAATTGCACTATGAGTAATAAAATTGCCCAGAGAAAAAAGCACCAAATAAACTAAGTACCAGGAGGCACATTTCAAACAAGTTTTATCTGTCTCTAAAATGCCCCTCTTTGAGATGCAGGGGCAGACGTGGCTGAGCAATCTCCAGGGATGGATTCCACACTGCCTGTGGTTATCACTCCAAGTTGTCCAATTTCAGAATGTTCAGAACTTTCCATTGCTGTCAAATCTGTTCAACTGTAATGGAAAGTTATTCCTGTCTAACAAAACTGGTTTCTTATAAATAGTGAGGATTTGGCACAGCTTGTGCTTATAACACGTTCATCACAAAATATTCACTTCTGGAGGCCTCAGCTGTCAGAATAAGCACTGAATGGGATGGGGGCCTGAGCTGCCCTTTGGGATGAGTTTCAGGGCAGTTTGGTTTCAAATGTTGCACATTTATAGTGTCCCTCGAAGAGCTTTTAACAGAAAAAGGCATTCACAGATCAGAAAAATGGCTTGGGGTGACGTGAGCTGATTCATGAGCTGTAGGGTGATCTGGAAACACTTTACCAGTAACTGCCCAAGATCTCAGCACTCTGCCCTCCTGACCACTGCCAGGCTGCTCTTCATCCCTTTCCCAAAGGAACCAGGGGGTTGAGGAGGGATTTCAAGTGGGGCAAAGCAGGGACTCTGCTGTGTTCATGACAGTGATGCCAGAGAACAGGGAAGTGATGGAGCCAAAATCCCTGCAGGGATTTCACAGACATAGATGTGGCACTCAGGGACACAATTTAGTGGTGGAGCAACTGCTGGATTTGATGATCTTAGAGGTCTTTTCCAACCTAAATAATTCCATGGTTTTTGAGAACATGGTGTGCAGGCACTGCTCTGCTGTGCAGGGAGGATGAGCTGGAGCTGTGCTGAAGGGAGGAATTTGTGCCTGTGGCAATGAGTGAGATAGTCCAGGAGGGATGGAAAAGGATCAGCTGACTCTTATTTTGCATACCACCTTAATTTTTAAGCCACTCTTAAAAGGCTTAAAGGCTTTGTTTGGAGGAAGAACTTCAGCAGGGGAGAGGATGGGATAAAAGCCTGGCTGGATTTTGGAGGAGCATGTAAGAAAAAAGACTTTTCAGAGGGTTCATTTTTCTTATTAAAACTCCTATATTTGAGAAAACTACACTTCACTAATGTGAGTTTATGGCTGGCATTTATTTTTGGTTTAAAAACAGGCATAGAAGGAAATTAAAAATATCTAAATGCTTTATCTCAAATTTTCTTTTTTTTTTTTTTCTGAACGAGATGTTTAATCTAGGAAACAGATACCTTCGGAAAGCAAATGAAAGAGACCTTTTAGTGCTTTTCAGTCCCTGGAAGAGGCCAGCAGAGACCTGCAGAGGGGCTGGAACAAGGGCCTGAAGGGACAGCACCAGGGGCAGTGGCTTCCTGCTGACAGCAGGCAGCACTTAAGTTAGATTTTATCATGTATCTTCATTTATGCACAATATGTCTTAAATTTTTTTATGTTTCTAGGGGAAATAACTCCAAGTTCTATTGATCTGAAGGTGGTTAAAAAAAATTCTGATTTCAGACTGCTATTGTTAGAAAGAATTGCCTGAAATTGCTACAAATTGGTGAAGCTGGGGCAAATTCCAGAACAGCAACTCTGTTCTTACAGAGAACTCACTCTGCTGTTTCTTGCCTATATGGACTTGTTTTCCAACAGTTCTCCTGTTGATATTTCACAGAAAATTCCATGCCAGTTGCTGGTCATCATCAGGGATGAAGATGGGCAGGTAGGATCTTCTCCTGGCCTCTGTTCCCTGAAATTGTGGATAAAGGTCCCATGGTATTGGGGAAGCTGCTTGTTTTCCAACAAGTTTGTAAATCAAATTAAAACCAGGGCTCTCATCTCAGCTGGCCAAGTGCCTCATCTTCACTACAAATTCACTTATTCACGGATTACGAATTTTCTTTCTCCCCCTCCTAATTAGGATTGAGGCTCTGTTACAAAATCAGGATATAAAATTTTTCATGCCGCTGTAACAGGTACAATAATATTTTGGATGAATTCAAATCCCTGCAATTATTATTCCAGCTCAAGCTAAATTAAAATTTACAACACAAAGAGTAGCTTCTGGAGTAATGTAAATCTCACTTCAGGCTTTGACGAATCCGGATTAGCATTTTTGGTTAGAAAAAGACATAAGGAAGGCATGACTGCCTGGAAAAATTCTACAGCTTAGCTACACCCTGCTTAAGGGGAAATTATTTTGATCCACAGCTCTTCCTTCAGTTTAATAACCTCTGTAAACTTCTCTGAATGACTATTTTAAAAGATAAACGCAGCAGAATTTAAGTTGGAAGCATTTTGTCACTGAAAATTTTACCAGGTCCTGTGGACTTCAAACCCTGCTTGTGCATCTGCCTCTTGTGTGCACCAGGAGGAGGAGGAGGAGTGTGAAAGATGCTGACCTACTTTAGAACAAGGGAAAGCAGCTTTAGCAAATAATTAAAAAAATAAATCCTTCTCTTCCGGAATAGTTCTTGCAGAACAATAGAGCAATATCTGACACTTAGAAACCATACATTCTAATTTCATTGTGTTTTTCATTTAGGGAAACACTCGGAAAATGAGGACTCGACATTCAGCGGGGAAATTGAGCAGTGTCTTGAAGGTGCTATTGCTGCTATTAAGAAATCGGTGTGGAAAATTTAATATTTAGTTTCAAACATATGGGAATAAATTAGTTGGTAACCGTGGAATTAATCTTCCACAGCTGCACTATTAGAAGTGTTCTCTTGTGTGAATTAAGAGAACAAGAGAGGGATTTTGAGGTGAAGTGGGGGGTTTGCTTGCCTGCACTTTGCTGCCTGCAGAGGTTTGGGTGTCACAGAACAAACCTGGCTAGAGAATATGGCACAGCTGATCCAAGCCTTGGCTCACCTGGAGGGGCTTTAATGGGGGAGCAGAAGGTGTAATTTATACATTATAGGACCAGGGAAATTTGAGGTGTGCCCACACTTCTGTCAAAGTAAAAAGAGTATTATGGTCAGTGAAGTACATTGTGACTCAGGGCTGAAGTTCTCCTCTGTAATCCGTTGTGATTTCATTGTTTGTTTTTGTGCAAGTGAAGGCTCTGAATCTGCACTGACGCAGCAGGAGCACCATGAAAACCATGTGAAGGCAAAGTCTGCTTGTGTAGAGCTTTTTGCTCCACCAGGACCTTGGTGCTGTCAGTGCAAAGCAGGAAAACACTGCTCCCCTCCCTCAGTGCTGCTGAGAGGATGCACCCACTGCTGTCAGTGGTTTCTGCAGGTGCACAGGGCTCAGCAGGAGGGGGGCTTGCCCTATGACTGGGTGCAAAGTGATTTTTAAAAATAATTTATCTTTTCTTGAAACTATTGCATAGATTCATGGAATCACAGAATACCTTGAATTCTATGGTGTTCCCCAAGAATTCCACCACGGACCTGAGAGTGCTGTCCAAACCCCTCTTGGAGGGTGACTGCTTGATAATAAAAGACCTGGCAGCAATTATGAGTTGGGGATGGCTGCTCACAGGTAACAGCTGCAAGACCTCTGAAGCCAATAAAACCAGAGTGGAGAAAGTGTTTTTAGAGCATCTCCATAATGTATTTATCTATGCAGGTGTAAATCTTCTAAAACTTCCCTTTCTCCTTCAGTGGGTCTCTAATTCATCTGTTTCGGGCCAGCTCTGCATTAGTCTGTCAGGCAGGTGTTTTATGCAATGTGCTGAAATCATAAAGCTGTTTTCTTTTTCACCGCTTCAGCTAATTGAGGATGTAACTCACAGGAAAATTAAAACCTTTTGCACATTTATTTTACACCTCTAAATATTTCACCTTGCCAAAAGGAAAGGAGAGTAATTTATATGCATGCATGCAGAACTGGCTCTGCAGACAGCAAAGTCCAACAATATAATTTCTTTACAGCAGGTGATTTTAACTTCCAGAAAAACTGAAGGAGGAAGATTGAATTGGATTTATGCAAAAGTTTTGATGCCTTAAAGACCATCTTGTTCCCCATCCTGCCATGGGCAGGGACACCTTCCACTATCCCAGGTTGATCCAAGTCTCACCCATCCTGGCCTGGCCCCTCCAGGGATGGGGCAGCCACAAATTCCCTGGGCAGCCTGTTGAGCAAGGGGAATGATTTACCTAGGCATGGAAAATATAATGGAAAATATCCAGTATCAAATAATTTTTAAAAATTGGAAGGAAAAAATGCTTTTTCATCAGTTGAATTACTTCATTGTCACTTGTGGATTTTTTTAATTGTCAGGAAGAAATTTGAAGGCTTGAATGTCTAGAGGAGACTATAAATAGCAGCAATCTTTGCTGCAGAATGTAGAATTTTCTAGGAGAGATTATTACAGAGATGACAGGTAGTATTGACTCAACCATCTCTGAAAAAACACCCTCCAAAAAAAACCCCTCCACAACAGAATTGAGTTTTATATGCGTTTAAACAAGCTGAAGTATTGCATAAAAGAAATCTTATTGCTAATAATGAATAATAATAAGTTGTTAATGGAAGAAGATGGGTGTTTTCTGATATATGATACTGTGAGAATTAATCTTTCACATAAATGAGAGCCTTTTTCACTGAAGACTCTGCACAAGCACTAGAGGAATGGCTGGAGAACTGCAGCATTTCCTTCTGTTCCCACCTCTGTGCTGCAAATTCCCCCTGTGTGAAGTAAGGATAATGATATTTAATCTGTGTGACATTGCTTCTGGATGGGGTTCACCTGTCCAAGTGCTTGTCACCTGTCTCTTTTATGCAGTGAAGAGAAAGAGGCATTTTCAGATACTCTTCATCCTGGAAGAGATGTTTAAAGCAAGTCAGAAGAATCACAGCATCATTTAGATTGGAAAAAACCTCTGAGATCATCAAGTCCCACCATTCTGCCAGCGCTGCCAAGGCCACACTAACCCTGTCCCCTAGTGACACATTCACACATTTCCTAAATCCCTCCAAGGATGGTGGGCAGCCTGTGCCAGTGCTTGACAACCCCTTCAGGGGACAGATTTTTCCCTAATCAGATTTTTCCCTAAATCTGAACCAGCCCTGGCGCAATTTGAGGCCATCTCCTCATGTCCTGTCCCTGTCCCCTGGGGGCAGAGCCTGAGCCCCACCTGGCTGCCCTCTCCTGTCAGGGAGCTGCAGAGAGTGAGAAGTTTCCCTCTGAGTCTCCTCTTTCCCAGGCTGGAACTGGAGCTCATCACGAGCTGGAAGTTGTTCTTTCTCTCAGGTACAGCTTGACTTGTAGGATGACCAAGGCATTTTCTGCTACCACCCTTCTCTTTGCTCTGTAGTCACAAAACAAATTGTTCAGGGAGCTGATTGAGATGAAGTCAGGGTTTCTTTTTCTTGGGAGAAGCAAGTGAGTTGGAGTTCTCTATCCTGCATGACTCTTGTGGTGGCACAGGAGGAGGGATGGGAACGTGGCAGAGTGGCCAGGGAGAGCTGGACCATGTTTTTTTGAATACTATTGAGTTAGACCAGCTTTAAATTCATCAAAAGACAGCAACCAGGCCTTTTCCTTTTCTCTCTTTTATTCCCCCCACAGCTGTGTTTGATGTTTGTTATTTACTTTCTTTTACAGCCAGTTCCTCACCTCATCTCTCTGCCCACAGTATGCGGCTGCCTTGCAGCCAGAAGGTTGTTTGTACTTTTTGCTCCTATCCTGCACTCCCTTAGTGGGGTTTTTTGTAGGGGAGGATCTACCCTGGTGTGTCTCTCATCCCTGAAGCTGAAGAGATGCTGTAGTACAACACCCCTGCACAGAGGAGCTTCATCCCCTGTGCCTCCAAGCTCTTCCCTTTCACACAGCAGTGGCTCTTCTGGGAGAAAAAAATACTGAATTTCAAGTCAGGTGATCCTGCTCCTTATCCTTGGCTGCCAGAGCTCATTGTGCAGAAGATTTTCTGGGGAGCAAAGGAGTAATTTTTATCAGCTCGCTTTATGTCTAGTGAGTTTCTTAGATAAACAGCATGAAAAAGAGCAGCTGTGCTGTGAGAACACAGCAGGCTTCTCCCCGTTGATAAATGCAGATGATTCAGGGAAAATGTGCTAAGACTAAACTACTGGAATAAGGATGTGATTTCTGGGATGTCAGAATCACAGCTATCCTTTACCAGCTGACAGCACCAATAGTAGAGAAATAAAGATTATAAATAATTCCTTAATGCGTTATCTTATAAATCTAAATAGCTTTTTATAGCTAAGAGGCTTCTGCATGCTTTGCATTTATTTTTTAGCCCTTGTTACTGCTGTACATGAATATAATGCTGCTCAGACACATCAGCTGCAGCTTTCTGTGTTTATGGAATTAATTCCTGCATGAGAGGCAAGGAAACCCTTTGGAAAGAGCAATGCTGCACCATGGCATGAGTGGAAAATTGCACTGGCAAGATTATTGAGAAGAGCAGAAATATTTTGAAAACATGGTGAGCAGTGCTTGGCCCTCACCCCTGCAGCTCTCTGCTGATGTTCCTAAGCAACTCTGCTGCAGCAGCATGAGGTTTTTAAATTCTCTTTTTTTTTTTTTCTGGAACATCAGAGCCTGCCTGCTGCTCTCTGCCTTCTGCAGCCCTGGTGAGCTCGCCGAGGGAAAACTGGAGTTTTAGCAATTAATGTTAAGGGACTGCTGCAGATAAAAATCATAAAACAGAATCATTAAGGATGGAAAAGCCCTCTAAGATCATCGAGTCCAACTATTAATTCAGCACTGCTCAGCCCATCATTAAAACACAGCCCTAAATGCCAAATCTGCACATCTTTTAAATCCCTCCAGGAGTGGTGACAGCATCACTTCCCTGGGCAGCCTGTGCCTGGTCACCCTTCCAGTGACATTTTCCCTAATATCCAATCTAAGTCTCCCCTGGCTCAGCTTGAGGCTGTTTCCTCATTAAAAATCAGCTTTCAGCTAAGAATAAGGACAGAAGAAGAATTCTGAATCAGTGACTGTTGTAGAGATCCATCTTCTTCTTGGAGAGTTGCTCCAACAGAGACTTGGGAGATATTTGTTTTCTCCCTGCCAGGTTTCATGTCACTGTCACCTTCTGCCACACTGCTAGAGCTGTTCAAAAATAAATCCCAGTGTCCCTTCTTTGGGGAAGCCTCTTCCTGGTTCCTTTGTTTCTCCAGGGCTTGCAAGCAGCCCTTCCATTTTTAATGGAACTGGTGGGAAACAACTGCTTCAGGAAAAGTATAACTTTCTAGAAGTTAAAATACAAATCACTGGAATACTTTTCATTGGAACACAAGGTCTTAGGTGGTGTTATCACAGCTACTGGTCATGTACTGGTTTATTGGATGTAAATTAATATTTTTCATGTGTGGATAGGCAAGAGTTCATTTCAGCAGAAATGGTGGAATCAGAGAATGTTTTGGGTTGGAAGGAACCTTCAAGAGCATCTTGTTCCAACCCCTCTGCCACGGGCAGGGACTGAGATGGTCTTGAAAGTCCCTTCCAACCCAAACCATTCTGTGCTTCTGTGAGTGTGGCAAAAAGATAAAGGCTTTGAAACCTACTCCCAGTTCTGCAGATAAAGGCCAAAAATAGAATTACCTTGGAAATTATTCCAGATGTTGAATTTTGCCTTCTCCTGTGGAGCTGAGGTGTTTCCACAGTGGCACAGAAGGAAAAGTGACTCCCTTGGCATTGGGTACGGATGTCAGTTTTGACTTCTCTGTGAGTGGGGTAAATAAATGTACATAAATATATATAAATGCACATACAGACATGGAATATGGATTTTTTCCAGTTTCAGAACCACTCAGAATGTCACGCCTGCATTGATGCTTCTCACAGACTGTGACACAAACAAACACATACTCAGAATTCACTCCCTCCAGGCAAATGGCTTCAAATGAAGGTACCTGCATTTCCCAGCAAGCTGTGAGAAAAGATTTTACTGGTTTTTATGTTCTGTCCTATTTTCTGTTGTGTATATCTTATGTACTTTCTGAATGAAAATACACAGGCAGATTACCAGATTAAATTTTTTTAGATTTTTTACTAAATCTGGTGGAATCAGGTTCCTACACCAGAATAAAATCACATGAAATTTGATCAGGTCCTAATTTGCATGTCATATTAATTAGTCATAGTTTCTTTATCTTGCAGAATTTTGTCATTTGGTACGGAGTATGTACCGAATGGCTTTTGCAGAAAGTTATTTTCTTCCTGTGTAACTTCTGTGCTTGTTTAATTTTGGAAGGCTTCAGCTGTTTTAATTTAAAGTGTTAAACATTGCACAGTACATTGCTCAGTTAATTGCATTATTTTTAATATAGAACAGAGAAATGAAAAGAAAAAAAAAATCCTTGATGCTCAGGAGGCAAAATCTTCCAAGAAAATGGTTGAATTTAAAAACTTGAGTATAAAGTTTTTGGACTTACAGTTTGAATTCAATGATACATTCTATACAAAATTGTTTGAGTTCATAGTGCAAAGGTCAAAATTCAATTTCCTAATTGGTCAAAGTGAGGGGCATTTATAGAGAAATGCAGTCCCTACCTTTTGAGAAGAAAAATGAGCTTGTTTGATGTCTCACTGACATTATTAACTGTTAATTACTTGGTTATAATTTCACTTTAAAAAACACAAGGTTTGTGGTTTTTACCAGATTCATGGAGCAGTTTGCTACTTTGTTGATCAATTTATCAGGGCATTTTTCTAAGGAACATTAAAAAGCATCAGTGAGAGAATGACTTGGATCCCAGTCCTTCCCACACCTCTGGTGGAGCTGCTTAGAGGACCAGCTGAAAAGAAGAAATTAAAATCAACAGATATTTAGTGGATGCAAAGTATGATGTGAAATAGGAAAAACTTTAGAAAATAAGGCTGTTCAGACATTATGAAAGGGTTTGTACTCTTCCAGAATTTTAACCTGAGTTAATCTGCAGTGAGGGATTCTCACACAGTAGATTTCACAGATTAACAATTTAAAGTTTCTTTTCATTACCAAGCTGTGTTGGCTATTTTTTTAACTCTTTCAGTGATTAAATGCAATTAAATACAGAAAATACAGCCTTAACCACTGCTCCTTCAGTAATCTTTCTGTAGAAATTTTAACTGTGAAATCTCAGAGGGGTTAGAAACCAGTAGATGCTCATGCAGATATTATGAAAACCTTAAAAAACCCCACCAGTGGCAGTAAAGGGATTCATTATCTGTTGTTTTGGAAATTTCATTTGTTCTGATAGATTCTGTTTTATTTTTATAGCTTATTTTTAATTGTCAAAGCAAAAATTAAAAAAACCCCAAAACCCAAGCAACTGGAAAAAATGGAATTTAAAGAGACAGACAATTTGGCATTCTTAAAAAAGAGAATCTGTGGCACAGAGGTTTTTCCTTCTGAATGTCACCTGAATTGCAAGGCTTTACAAAAGGCGTGAACAAGCAAAATAATCCAAATATTCTCTGGATTTGTCCATATTACACCCATGGAGCTCAGTGTGCAGATCCTCAATTTAACAATAGTAATAATAATAATAATAATAATAATAATAATAATAATAATAATAGTATAATAGTTGCTTCTCTCCTTTTGTAGGGTTATAGGACAAAAGGGAAGGGGAGAAAAGCTGAGTCTTTTTCTGGTGAACCAAACCCCACTTTTGAACCCCCTTCCCTGTACAATCTGAGCTAAGAATCCCTACAGAGAAGAAAATACGAGTTCCTGGAAACTTGAGTAAAACCATTGCTCAGAACTCTATGATTTTTCTCAGTGGCAGAACTATTTCATTAATGTCCTCATGAAATGAATGTTGCCATTAATTAACAATGTAATTACTGTAAAAAATGAGCTGCAGGCAGCATCCGGCCCTGGCCCTTGATCTTGCAGGCAGTTACAAATGTCTTGTCTTTACTCTGCTGAGTATTAACTTCAGTAGAAATATTTTTGCTGGGGAAGTTGACCAAGTTGTTTTGAGAGTCCAGGGAGTTATGATCTGATCATGACCAGAGAACTGCAGGCCAGGAGTTTTGCCTGAGTGGAAAAGAAGCACTGTCTTTCTGGTTTTTTTTTTTTTGTTTGTTTCTTCATCTTTTTGGGAGGTTTGGTTTGTTTGGCTGGAGTTTTTTGTGCTGCATTTTAAGTATCTCATAGATGTATTTTTTCCTTCACATTTTTTGCCACATACTCCCAAAGCCTGGTCAAAATGGATTTCTGGTTCTATATTTATTTACTATAACACTGCTAGGGTGATGGGATTTCTTATTCATCTTTTTACCCTTTGGTTTATCCTCTCCTCCTCTGTAGCAGTTTTTTTCCTCAAGCACTTCTTTAGGTGGGCTTGTGCTTCTTGCACAACTCCTGTTTTGTACAGGAGATTATAAAAGGGAAGTGAGAATCCCTTCTTCTGGGTGCATCCTGTAAAACACACAAATTCACAATGTTCATCCAAGAAAGAAAAATAAATCTGTGCTCGAACTTTCATCCTGTAGACCAGCAGGTTGGACTTCCCAACCTGAAAGCCTCTGTTTTCTCCCTGTGTACTTTTTCTATGGAAAAATTGCCTCTCCCCACAAGCCTGTCTTGACTTGTAATTTAAGACCTTGTAGAAGTCCTGCTTGCTCTGTATGACCTTGCCTTCTTTGCAACATTTATTCTCTTCAGAAATATTAAAGGGAATGAATGAACAAAGATATAATGGAATAGATATAGCTAGATATATTCACATGAAAAACCTGAGAATTAGAATGCATGATTTTTTATTAATTTTATTTTTTTAATTTTTTTTTGTTAACAGCCTCTTAAATATGTCTACATTGGTTTTGTTTATAAGGATCCAGTTTGATTCTGAGCTACTTCTTTTACAATCAAAAATTGTCCAGGAAAAGAAGGATTTTAATCTGGAAAGGTAAGAGAGATATTTTTGTTCTGGCTCAGAGTTTTTATTACTGGGGCCATGAGCTGATGTTGAAAAACTTGAGGAGCACAGAGAGGAGGGATGAGCTTGAAGGAGAGGTTTTGTGTGCTGGGATGCAAGGGAAGAGAGGGTGATGAGGTTTGGATGTTGATTTGGGAGGGACTAAATGTGCAGTGAGAGCATGGGGCAGACAGATGGATGTAGGAGGATTGTGGGGACATTTGTCAGCAGGGATGAGGTCGGGTTCCTGGTCTGGAAGGCTGAGTGTGCAGGTTTCATAGCCAACCTTGCTGCTTGCTCTGTGCTTTTTTATGTTATTATTGTCTTTCACTGTGTGGGGGCAAAATCTAAATCTAGGAGGGCTTTACACACATCTGTGCAAGGGGGGTCTCCATAACCTCTCCTCCAGAAGTTCACTCATCAAACAAGAGGCTGGGCAGCTCAAAACTCTGCGATGCAGGGATTAGGGAGCACAGGGTGGGAGCCACATTGTCCCCACCCCACGGCCACCCCACCTGCTCTTCCACAGCACTCACAGTTGTGACCCAAATCACCCATATTCCAATTTCCTCTTTCATCTTCCTTCCCTTGCTTCCATCAATCCAGACCCACAACTCCTGCCTGCCTCCACTGATATTCCATGCCCACCATCCCATCCTTCATTGTCAAGACTTCCCCATTTTAGGCACTGGTTGAAGTTTTCTTTGAATTATTGTAGTGAGTGATGGTGGTCAAGACATCCCCCAAGGCTACTGACTGTCACTGTTCCTTAGAATAATGAGGAGCTCCTGTCCCAAAGAATGTAGGGCACTGAAATGAACTGTGCAGCTTTCAAAGATTCCAAGAGCTCCTTTGGTCCATAGCAGATGCCTCTGTCCCCAGGGAAATTATCTGACTCTTGGTCAACAGTCTGATCTGAGACAGGATAAATCAGATGCCAAGAGTGCAGGAATTATCCTCATGTCTGACCTTAAAAAGGTGGATTTACAGCCAGCCTTGAGGATTGTTCTCATTCTGCAGGTGGAGAGGTTGAGCTCCCACATCTCAAAGCACAACCATGCTCATGAAACTCCTCAGGCCTCCCAAAAATCAGGGCTGAGGCTGTCACTGCTCAGTAAACCTTTGTGCTGGATTCCTTCTCGTGCTCTTTGTGGCAGCTGAGCTCTGCAGAACAAACAAAAGAGATGTCAAATATACCCTGATACTCTCCTACCCTGTCTTTTCCTTAATATGATCCATCAACAGTGCTGATGAGACTGCTATCAGAGGATTGCCCATTCTATTGTGTCCTGAACAGAACTAGATATAAAAGACAATTGTAACTGTTTATTCTCACTCAGTGGCACACTGGGAACATTTTCTCCTTCTTTAACTTTTCCTGCTTTGCTTTACTTCGTCCTATTTTGATGAAACAACTGAAGTTGCTTCCTTTTCTTCTCCATTTTTCTTTTGAGGCTTTCAGCATTTCTTGCACTTGCCCTCCACTATTTCCATCTGCAAAATGCCTCAGTCTGAATGCTGTTTTATGGAGGTGATGTGTGTGAGGGGAATAAATTCCTTTGTAGAATCATGTCAGATCAAGCTAATTCTTCTCTGTTTGGAGAATTACAGTGATGCAAAATATCAAAGTAGCCACAGAAATGAGACTCAGATCACCTTTCTCTGCCTTCCTCACATAGCTGTTTCTGCCACAGGAGCCATTTCTTCTCTGTATTTTACTTTTTTTTTTTAACTGATTTTTCTGCTACAGTCCTTTATTTAAAAAAAAAAATGTTAAAGCTCGTGAGAATACCCAAACATTTGTACTTTGAGTTTATCTGATGTTTCTAGTCTTTGATCACAGGAGTGAATACGACAGGTTTACCCAGCTTCAGAGTCTCAGAGGGAACAAAACCAGGCAGTGCAGCATTTGACATTGAAGTCCTGTACAGAAGTGAGTTCAGAGTCATGTGTTTCTTCACATCCTGGGCCCAGTTTCATTCCTTTGTTTGGCTTTATTTCCTGGGTATCATCTTGTCTCTCTGTTCTCCAAGTCTCTCAGCTTACATAAATTGTTCCCGTGCTCCCTTCCTGTGCTTTTACCTACTACAGCAAAACAGAAGGGATGTATTTTTCCACTGAAAAGTCATTTAACCTGTGACTTGTGTTTCTTTGGCCCTAACCAAGATGAGATTCCTCTGGGCTGAAAAATGCACATACATCAAATTAGATTTTTTTTTGGCCAGAGCTACTGGTGATTATATTTAAGTGCTCATCAGGAATAGGTGAGTGAAGCTCAAATCAGCTTCAGTTCCCAAAATAGCCATACTGGGTAAGACTCAGAGCTGGTCCCACCAGGATCTGTCTTCTGTAGTGATCTATGGTCCTCCTTGGAGAAGTAATGCAAGAACAGTCAAATATAGAATGGCCCTTCTTCTGTTTCATCTCCATGACAAATGGAGTGTCAGGAGCTTCTCTGGATGAGGATGATATCTGCATTTTAATAGCTATTGATGGAATTTTATGCTATGCTGGATCTTCAGCGCAATATTCTCCTATCACTGATTGATTCTTTTAGCTCACATATACATTCATCCTCCCTAATAACTGATATAATTTATTTAATAAGGGCAAGGATTCTCTTGTTTTAAACCTGCTGTCTCAAAAGTTTTTGGCATCCTGCAGTTCTTGTGTCACGAGAAACAGGAACTCATCTCCTCAAGTCCTCCAGCAAAGATGTGTGTGATTTTTACACACCTTTACTCTGTGTCCCTTCAATTGCCTCTTTTTCAGGCTGAGCAAAAACAGTTGGAAAAATCCCCCTGGATAATTGTTATCCACACTTTACTGACTGAATAGAACAGTGATTCCTGTTAGTTTGCAGGAGGTCTGGCCACATACTGGAATTAATCTGGTTTTTCCTGAAGGACTCAGGTGATAGGATAGAGCAAATGCTTATCATATCTGCAGATGACAAACATGATAAGAGTGGGAGCACCCTCTGCAGGGCAGAACTAGAATTCAGAATTGTTTCAGCGAGATAGAAAATTAATTTATGGGGGAAATAGTTTATAATAATAATTATTATTATTATTATAATTATAGTAATAGTAATAGTAATAGTAATAGTAATAGTAATAGTAATAGTAATAGTAATAATAATTTTTTAAAAATACATATTTTTGCATTTAGGTAGAAACAGTTCTTTGTGCAAATCCTCCATGAGGGAGGCACTTAAGCAATGATGAACAGAATTAAAGCTGAAAAGCTGAGCATAAGTCAACAAAGATTTGTAGGAATGAAAAAGGCAACAGTCAGACCAGCATGTGTGAAAAGGTGACCTGGCTAAGTTTAAGGTGTGTGTTCTCACCTCCAGCTTTGGTATAGGACAGACCTGGAGTTTAAAGGAGAATGTAGATTATTTCGAGACCCAAGAGGAGTTCAGTGAAGACGATAAAAAAAAGATTGAAGAAATGTGCAACTTTCCCATTTAAAATAGGTAAATCTGAGAGAAGACATGGTGGGAACTACCAAATAAATAAAAATTCCTAGCAAACCAGTAATCCTTTCCCCTTGTCTACTTTTTCAGACAAATAACTGGGAACAGAACCGATTTAACATAAGAAAAAGGCCCTTAGAAAGTGCTGAGAGCAAGCAGAGTGAGCCCCTGAAATCAAACTGGAATCAGCTGTCTGAATTTTGCAGAGACAGAGCACTTCTGTCACCAGGGTTTTTAAGGACAAATCAAACATCTGTCAGGGGTACTTAGGCCTAATTGGTTCTGCTGTACAGCAGAGATGGACTAAGACGACCTTTTGAGATTACTTTCAGTATTCTTTTTTTCCACTGTAAAAAGAAGAATTAAACCTAAGCAGGCTAACTTTGGAAGAAACCCAGAGAGAAACAAAAGAGAAGTATACAAAATTTAAAAAAAAATAAAAGTGAGACCAGTTAAGCCAATCAGTAACTGATATACCCTGCTTTTATTTATAACAGCTTAAGTCTGATGTTCGGTCATTACACTGTCTAAAAACTCTTCCTCTGCTTTGCAGAAAAGAGAAATTGAATTTGGAAGGAAACAAAGAGGAATATCCAAGGGCAAGGCACCTGCCTGAGGCATAATCAATATCCGTGTCTGGTGCATTCTGTCAGGGATTGCAGGAAAAGCCTTCCCTGGCTCAAGGAGGGGCAGAGATGAAGGTGAGGTGTGGAATAGGCCTGTGAAACGTGGAATTTTTGCTTTGAAAATATTCTGTGCATGTTTCAGGCCCTTGGCTATCAGATCTACCTGTCTGGAAAAAAAGGCTTCCCTGGAGAAGAAATTTAGCTGGGTACTGCTAGAGCTGATCCAGCATTAATGAGTCCCCATGATTTTGTGGGAGCAAAGGAGGAATTTCCCTGCTTGTGCTGCTCTGGCTGTTCTCACCCATTTTATTTGGTGCCATAGACACGAGTGGCTTCTGTTGATTTTGGAAACTCCTAGAATTTGTTCAACAGGGTGAAATGGATGATGTTGTTGAAAGAAAAACTGTCTTTTTAATATCAGAGGAATACATTAATCTTCATATTTTCATAAGCTAAAACTCATTCGTCCTCATCTCTTTAGAAACAGAAACTCTTTGGAAAAATATTTAGAAAACTGTGGAAATATTCAGTTGTAATTTTTTTTACAGAGCAATAAGAACATATTTTTGCAGTGAACTCAAGTCAGCAATAGGCAAAAGACTGAATGACCTGACAGTAATACGTAACATATTAATAACTACTTCAAAGCAAAAAAAGTGACTTTTTTCTTTTTAAGGTGACAATTTTAAGAACATCTTTCAGTCCTTGTACTTTATTTCTTTGGCACAGCAATCTACCCCACTGTAACTCTTAACACTATTGCAAATCTTCTGACAGAACGGTTAGAGGAGATCTTTATTCAAAAGATGAACTTAAATTTTCTGTTGTACTGTTTGCATAAATTATTTCACCATGTAAAAACCAAAATTGCAGCTCAATTTGAGAGGATCTTCTCACTCTTCGTTGCTTTAGGCCCTTCATCACTGCTCTGCATCTTCTTCTGGCCCCAAGTAATGGTGACCAATACTAACCCAACTAGCAAGAAGAGATCTTTAATCTGATCTTTTAATGCTCTCTGTGAAGCACACAGAGCATAAACTCTGCCTTATAGAGATTTTGCAGTGCATTTCTTCTCCTTTTATCCAGCAGTCAAATTCAAATATAGTGAGGAATCATGCACATATTTTATCTTTTGATGGAAGGAAGAAGTCAGTCTGTTTGCACTGGTGGGGGATAGGAGCTAAAGCATATGATGAGAAAATCAAATTCTCTGGTATATTCAAGCTCTATTTTTTTACTAAAGTCTATTGAAAACCAGGCTTTATTGTTTTATTCAAATACTGTGTTAGGAAATGAACAATACACAAGCAAACCATTGTACTAGGATGTGTCACAAGCCTTTTATACAGATTCACAGTGATAAATAGATAAAAAGACATTGCTTTTGATCTATACCAGACACTTAAGAAGAATACAAAGTGCAGCTTTTTAGTATTATACAGTCTCACCCAGAGGTGTTTTCACCAGAAGTCTGGCACATAAACAACTTCTTTTTGAAAAGAGAAGTTTCCAAAGCACAACAAGCACTAAAATTGCTTCACCCAGATCACTGGGACAGAGCTGTTGGCACAGGCTCCTCTCAATGTCCATTCCCACCCTCGGAGAGGATGCGCGAGGGCTCCGTGTACTTTGCTGTCATCAGGTAGAACAGGGCAGGGGCAGGAACCAGGGCAAGCAAAGGCAGGTCCTGCTCCAGCTTGTCCAGTTTGGAAATGGAGATGATTCCATAGGCATGAAGTAACCAGTGGCTGAAGAGGACAACGAGCCTTTTCTTCCTCACGAGCAGATCCTTGAAAAACTTGCAAATAAACACAACATCATGTTAGCATTCAGGCTGTTACCCATCCCCTGACATTTAAGAGGTGTGACAGGTAGAGCACAAAAACCATGTGAAGCCTCCTGAGTTTGAGCCCTTCCAGCACACACAGTTTCTCAGTGCACCATCAGAGGGAATTCTCACATGAGATTCCTCCAGCCAAGGGGAGAAGGGGTAAAAGAAGAGGCTTAAATATAAAATACACCACTGAGAAAAGGCAAGAGACAAAATGGTTTCTGCTCACTCAAGTCTTTTTTACTCTGAGTTTTAACACAGGAAACGTGTTTACCCACCTCCACTTCAGAAGCAGACATGTAGACAGCCAGTGTTACCAAAGACAGCACCAGGATGATGTATGGGAAGGCATAATCTGAAGGCAAACATGCAACACGTTATCAAGCAAAAAATGGCATGGCTTATCCTTCAGCAGAGAGTTTTTGCACAGGTGTAAAGCAAACTGAGCTACTCCAGCTGCCTCTCAGCATGGCACCACACAGGAACAGCACTGAGGGTCAGCTAAGCACAGCCCTTAACTGCTCCCTCTGAGGTTTTCTGCTGTTTCTTGGTGGAGTTACTCAACACTTACACCACGAATTGAAAAAGGCACAAAATGAGAAAAGCAGCCAGGCTGAGTGTGGAGTTTGTGGCACCTCTCCAAATGTGACAAGAATGATGGAAGCTAAACCAAAAATAGCCAATATCCCCAAATTTACACTGAAATCCATCTCCCAAATCAGACAAACTCTTAGCAAAAAGTGGAACTAACTCCCTCTGAAGTACTTTCCTCTCACACCCCCTCTATTCCTTTTTTTGGGAAAGGAACAGTTTCTAGCAGCACTGGCTGAGGCAAAGCAGTGTTGGTCAGGACCCTGGTAAGGACAGAGCTCCTAAAAGATAACATTTTCAGGTGAAACTCCTCAAAATATGCCTTAACAACATCCTTTTCCCCAAAGCAAGATGTGTCCCTTCCCCCTCTCCCCCAAGTCCTTTCTTAATGTGCATTTACAGTTGTGTTCAGGAGTGTTTTTAGGAAAGAACTCACAGAGGAGGCCTCCTCCCACGGCCTGCAGCACAGTGAGGATGGGGAAGAAGTAGAGTGCTGCATAAATGCTTTTAAATCTGTCAGACCTTCCCAAACCACAGGCAATCTTCTTAACCAGGAGAGGCCGAAGCAGCATCATCAACACAAGACAGAAGGCATAATAGATAAACACAATGGTGTACCTGGGACAAGAAAAAAATATTCCTTAAAATGTGCAGTTTTCTCACAGAGATTTGGGTCACAACTGAGGAATTTGGGGTAAGTCAGTGAAGTCTAAAGACTTTATAGGCAAAGGTTGTAAACACACAATGATGGGCTCACTTTTCCTTAGGGGAAACAGTCAAGATATTTCTTTTCCAAGGAAAGGAAAATAAAAAAAGAGGTTTTAAGCTACGTAGTAACAGGATGAGAGGACATAGTCTCAAGCTGCACATGGGGAGGTTCAGGTTGGACATTAGGAGGAATTCCTTGACAGAAAGGGTGGTCAGACACTGGAATGGGCTGTCCAGGGAGGTGATGGAGTTTCTGAAGGTGTGTAAGGAAGGACTGGAATTGGCACTCAGTGCCATGGTAGTGTTGGGCCATAGGATGGACTCCATGATCCCAGAGGTACATTCCAACTTAATTAATAGCCTGGGCTATGCCACTTGCTTTGATTACTCGGAAAGTCACTAACTGTTGCTAAATCCATGTAAAACAGCCCAACACATAAAGGATTCAGGGGATTGACTGTCACTGATCCCAGCTCTATCTGACCACCTTTGGCAGCCCTGAGGAGAGGCAGGGACAGCAAAGGGCAGGGACAGGCAGGGGCACCAACACTTCCCACTCACAGGGGGTACACGGCCTCGTGGGTGCAGTGCACGGTGGTGATGTAGTCGGGGCTGGGGTTGTAGAGCATGGTGTACCAGTCTGAGAGCTTCTTCACCCGGCAGGAGCGGATGTGCAGGGAGCCCACGGGGTCACTGAGCAGCAGCGTCACCACGGCGGCCACGCTGCACTCCAGCAGCGCCGTCAGGTGCTGCAGCAGCGCGCTGGAGCTGAGGGACAACACACACGGGGTCACTGCCAGCCAGCCCGGGGCAAAATCTGCCCAAAGGAGGG
Organism: Petroica traversi; assembly: GCA_025920805.1. Taxonomy (NCBI): domain Eukaryota; kingdom Metazoa; phylum Chordata; class Aves; order Passeriformes; family Petroicidae; genus Petroica; species Petroica traversi. The sequence goes on along the minus strand of JAHLSL010000007.1, from coordinate 2,538,889 downwards.
GGCCTGGCAGTGCACAGCCTTCCTCAGAGTTAAAATCTGCTGGGTGGTGAAATGCTTTGGCAGCCTCAGATGGTTTAGGGTGTAAAGGAAAGGAGCGGTGAGGATAACGCAGCGCACGTCTCAGAAGGGTGACATTGCCACCCCATTGCTACTTGGAATAAAACCAACATTTCCAAAGCTGCAAGTCCTCGTTAAAGATGGCAAATATTCATCTATTAAACATTCCCAGTCCCCTGACTTTTCAGAGCTCATAGAATCTATGGGATAGAAAGGACTTTAAAGACCATCTAGTTCCAATCCCCTGCCATGGACAGGGACAGTTCAGTAAACTCCAGAGCCTTCACTGCTTAAAAAACTCCAATCTAACACCCAATGGCCATGTGCAGCTGTGGATTTAAACCTATTTTTTACAAACTTCTTTAATGCAAAAGCCACAGCAGCTTTGCTATCAAGATCCAAACCCAGAATACATATTCCTAGAGAGGAAACTCAAACTCATCCTCTCACTGTACTTGTGCACGCCCTGCTGACACTGACCCAGGAGAGTGGATGACACAACCTGCTGCTCCTGCCTGCTGGGACACCAAATCCAGCCCAAACTGCCAGATGGATTGTGCACCACCACACTGAAGAGGTACAGACCATGCCCTGAGAGCACTAACTGGAAAGGCTGCCCTGCAGGACACTTACATTTGTAAATAAACCCTCCTATAGCTGATCAAAACCTACATGCCACTATATAAGCTCAACCAACAACAAGGGTGGATGGGGCTCTGAGCAACCTGGTCTACTGGAAGGTGTCCCTGCCCCTGAGAGGGAATTGGAACTGGATGATCTTTAAGGCTCCCCTCAACCCAAACCAGTCCAGGATTCTAAGAACTGCTGGAGAGTTGTTCAGCATCTCAGACTGATCACTCATGGATAAAAGATTTCCAGATTTAAACAGCTCACGTGGAGAAAGGGTACACAAACCTCTTCTTTCCAGAATACCACTCAATGAAGAACCAGTGTAGGACCAGGGGCAGCATGGCCATGAAGCCCAGGTACAGCCAGTCATAGCGGTCTGGAGACCCCACACATTCCCGGCAGATTTTGTTGTCATCAGTTCTCTGCCCTCTAGGACACACCTACAGAGAGCAGAGGTTATATTTTCAATCCCAGTACCAACAGCAAATCACTGCAGTTAAAGGAAAAAAACAGCTTGAAGCAGTACAGGGCAAAACATACACCGGATTTTTAAAGAGATGAAACAATAATCCTAATAATTTCTCAATTTACACTTGCTCTCTCCGGCTCTCGTTTTTTAACATAAACAAAGG
>JAHLSL010000007.1:2509878-2527570 GCA_025920805.1 Petroica traversi | reverse complement strand
CCGCAGCCGGGCCGAGCGCGTCCGGGAGCGCTACATCAATCGGCACAGCGGCCCCCCGGGCAGCGCCCTGTCCTCCTCCAGCCCGGCCAGCGGCGGAGAGGTGGCCATGTGGGCCTGCAAGACTCCGGCTGTGCTCTTCTGTCGGGATGGGCAGCCGGACACTATCTCTGAGGCCACCCTGAAAGCCAAGGCAGGCACCATCGACACCAGCCTCTGAAGGGATGGGGGCCGGGATGGAGGATTTGGCCCCGGGGCTGTCTCTCTGAAGAAAGTCCTGGTGCTCGGAGCCATTTGAAACCAGGAAACTGTGATGGGACTGTGTTTCTCCTCCTCTGTATGAGCTCTGGTTTGGTGACCCAATCTGCAAGCAGAAAGAGCTCCACAGGGAAAGGAAATCACCTTTTCGGCAGGCCTGATGCACCGGGGACAGCCACCGAGCCCAGCCTAGGCAAGAGCTCGGCTGCAAGAACGGGACAGGGTTTGCTCCAGACCTGCAGAAAGTGCCACTGTGAAGCTCAGAGGCTGACACACCAAAGCATCTCCAAATGACTGAACAACTGTGTGAGCTGTTTGTTAAGTGCCAAAAAAGCAATTGAAAGCTGAGCACTGGCAGCTGGAAGCCACTCTGAAAACACCACACTGTGAAAACTGCATAATGGCAGAAAAATGTTGCTTTTACCCGTTACATGTGGAAGTGCCAACAGTCACAAAGTCACAGACTGTAGGACAGGCTGGAAAAGCGATCTATTTATATTTATTTTTTTTAATTTAAACTCTGAAGCATAACAAAAAAGCATTTGTGAAAGGGAAGATGTATGATACTGGGAGGGAAGGAAAGGAAGATGATACCTCAGTTGTCAGAATTTCAGCTGACTTTTCTCTTTTTTTGCAGGTGCAGTCAACTTAAAATAATATGAGTATCAGAAACATGAGTTCCTCAGACAGACTGAAAAGGGTGTGGGTGTAAACTGTGGTGTGCACAAGATGTGTGTTTTCTTTTTCAGATCATCCGAAGTGTCTCACATCTCCAAGGGTTTTACCATAATTAGAGGAGCTGTCTAAAGGAGAGGTAAAACAATACCACGTGCTCCCTGTGTGCTCTGCAGCACATGAAAACGTGTATGTGCACAGAAGAGATATTGTGGTATTGATGGCAGCAATCCATTAGAACACAATATTTTAAAACTAGCTTGTTTGCTGTTGAAAATTTAAAAAAAGGAAAATAACACCATGGAAGTGCAATTGCACAGCATAAATTCATACGAATTTATCAGTGTAATCTTTCTGTTCAAGGGCCCAAAGCCTTAAATTAGTGTCTTGAATCGGAAATGAAGATTTGGCCTTCGTTTGTCTTTGCCAGAGTTAAGTGTGAGACAGTGTTTCTCCTTGTACAGGCTTTAAAAATACAATGTTTCGGTTTCACCCTTTTTTTGGCTGTTTGTGATGCAAGTGAACAGAGTATCATTATTTTGTAAATGAGACAAGAAATAAATTGTCTTTTATGCAGGAAACGGAAGTTTGTTAGCCTGGCATCATTCTCAGGCCTGCCTTGGGAAGGGAACTCCTGTAAAAAATTACCAGATGAATGAGAATAGAGGGACCTAATTGTTTGTGAAATTTTAATGCAGCTGGTTTCCACACTGTAAGCATTACTGTAGCTTTCTTCTCTGATGCTCCTGAAGTCCAGAAGGAAGAGATCTGTCCCTTCACTACTCAGCACTGCTAATTTGCCCTGCAGCTGCTGGATTTTGCAGGCTGAGCAGTGTTTTCTTGCTGTTTCGGAACGGAGCTGTGCAGAAAACCCTCAGCTCTTCACAGGAGCTGTTTGACAGCCAGTGAACACAGGAGGTTGGAAGGACAGGAATTCCTGGCACACCTGCCCTTCACACAGCAATTTGTGGCTAAGTGTGAATGAAAAGGGGTGGCTGTGGATGATGAGATTGGATTTAACTCTTACCTGGGCAGCTGCAGGTGATAACAGGGAGATTGGGGGAGGATAAGTGACCATACAGAGCATATGGCTTTCTGGAAAGGGTGGTCCTGCTCCCCTCAGTCCTGCTCCCCTCTGGCCACCTTCCCTGTCCCTTGTGTCCCCACCACCCCAGCTGACTCTAAATAACCACTGATTGCCTCTTTTTCGTGCTGGTTCCCTTTCCCACTGATTCCATGTCCTGACCAGTGTGGCACAGGCCAGGGAAGCACCTCTGTGGCACTCAGTTATGGCAAGGGCAGGATTGGGGATGTCAGGACTGAGGGAGCTGCACTGGGAGTGGAACTAACACAGCTTTCTAGGAAAGTGGTGGTGAAGCTGCTATAACACAGATTTCAACATATTTTAAACAAGCTCAGGCTGATGCATGTGAGGAGTGGAATGGGGGCAGCTGGCTGTGGTCTTGGAGGCATCACAAATTGGCACAATCCTGGGAAACGCTGACTTGGGGGTTTTCTTGACCTGATCATTTTTGACACGGACCTGCTGCAGCTCCAGTAAAGAGCCAGCTGGTGTTTTAAAGCTGTGCCTGGCCTGTGCTCCTCATAAGCACAGAATTATAGAACCACTTCAGTTGAAAAAGGCCTCTTAGATCATTGAGTCACAGCACTGCCAACTCTGCCACTAACCCATGTCCCTAAGTGCCACATCTTCATGTCTTTCAAATGCCTCCAGGGACTGTGACTTTGCCACCTCCCTGGACAGCCTGTTCCAGTGTTTGGCAACATTTTCTGTGAAGAAATTTTCCCTAATATCCAATTTAAACCTCTTCTGGTGCGACTTGAGGCATTTTCATCTGGTCCTGTTATTTGTTGTGTGGGGGAAGAGACCAACCCCACCTGGCTGCAACCTCCCCTCAGGAAATTGTAGACAGGTCCCCTCCAAACCTCCTTTTCTCCTGGCTAAACTCTCCTTCAGTCACTCCTCATATCGCAGCACTCTTGAACAAGTCAGGTACACAGGTGTCTACAGCCACATTTTTAAAATAATGTTTTAAAATACACAACCAAATTGTCTTAAATAAACTACAAACAGCAACGAGAGGCACACACAAACCACTCCAAAGGCTTCAGCTGCCAAAACAGTGCTTTAAATGCTGCTGTGTCCCAGCTCTGCTGAAGGTTGCTGCCTCTCACCCAGCACCACAGAGTGGGTGAGAAGGTTGGTCCCTGCACCTCACCATGGCTCCATGTGTTCATCTGAGAGAAAGAAACCAGTGAATTAAGCCACTGTTTTACTCTGAAAACTCTGCTCTGTGGTTGCAGCTGCTGGTTCTTGGGTGAGAAAACTTTGCAGCAGGTGGCTCCTGGCCAGGCCACTGAGGGACATCACTCCCACATCTCCCACATGCCCGTGCTGGTGTCACCCCTCTCAGAGATCCCTTTCTTTGGGCTGAAGAACTCAGAAAGCAGCCAAGACACTGAGGTTTTAGACACTACAGAACTGAGCTCTGAGGCTCCAAACTTCCAACCTCTTTCCATTTTCCTCCCTTGAGGTGAGCCTGGACAGAGCAAACTGCACAAATTTTATTTGCACAAGAATATTTGGGCACATTTTGGCAGACCAAAAATCAAGTGGATTATTCTGTGCAGGATATTCAGCATAAGAGAAAGAGGAGTTCAAGTGATTTGAAGGCCAGTTCAGCCCTGGATACCGAGACAACTTCAGTCAAAGGCAAATTAAAAACGAGTCCTTGTGCTCTTTAGTCTCTTGTTGACTTTCCAGCATATTTAAACCCTCATTTTAAGAGTACCTTACTATTTGGCAATGATACAAATGCCATGACTGAACTAAGGCATTATATCTTAGAAGGAAAACATTAAGTCTTGATGAATGACAAGCATTTTAGGACTTACTGCTCCAACTGCACGCAGTGGTAGTTTTCCTGCTGATTTAATCATCAGATTCGTTCAAGTAGTTATTTTCCACTCCCTTCCTAATCTCTGGATTTGAAGCCTCCGTTCAAAGCAAATGCTGTGTGCATAACTTGCGAGCTGTGAACAATTAGCAGTCCAATTAGCAGTATTTATAAGTGACAGCCTGATGGGCTGTAATAGCTGCCATCAATCAGCAGAACTGGGAGAGCTCAGGAGGAATGAAATCCCCCATTGCTGCCTCTCTCTCAGCGCTGGTCTTGGCTCCTGTATCCAGCAGGTGCCAGCAGAGATCCAAGCAGCCAGCGCAGCTGTCCTGTTAGTGATCCTAAGAAAAGCCTCTTTCTGTTATTGAGATCAACCACTGCCCTCAGAACTGCCCTCAAATACAAGCACTCGTGGTAGGGCTTGTGACTGATGCCCAAAGAGCACTCACCAAAACCGACTTTGAAAGACAAGTTCAACCCATGCTGCTCTTTGGGAAGTTTGTTGTACAGGCTGAAATGAATAATTCGGACAGCACATCAGAAAAGGGGCATTTTGTACGTGCAGGCCAGAGCTGCAAAAGCTGCAGCCTGGAGGGCTGGGGAGATCAGTCCTGGTGCTGGCAGGGTGCTCAGCTCAGCAGCACAACTGCCTCTTCACCGGATGCTTTTCTGATTTCACATGGTGACTCTGATTATCAATAATAAATGGGTGCATATCTAGATCTGCTTGCAAAGCATTACAGAGCCACAAAGTAAATGCTTAAAAGAAAAGGTCCCAAGTCCTGCAGGAGGAGTAACCCAGAACAGGAACCAGGCTTGGGGGACCCCATGCCCAGCCTGGCTCACCATCACCAGGGGGATGAGTCCCCGTGGCTGCACTGGGGCTGGACATGGGAGGACAAGGCCAGCTCTCCTCCTGCACCATGGCCAGTCCTCCTGCTGCTCCCAGCTTGCAGAGGAGTGATGGGTTTCAGTGCTGGCAGGCACTGCCCCACTCCTGGAGCACTTACAGTTACCACAGCCAGGGTGCTTAGGCAGCAGCTCAGAATTTCTAGATATTTTTTTCCTAGGAAATCACCACTGCAAGAAGCAGGAGGAAAAGTGACATGGAGGGAGACAGACTGCAAATCCCTCTCAGTGACATGAACTGGATGAGTCACAGGGGAAATCAAAGTGAAAACAGCAGAAACCCCAGGGCACAACACCAGGGCCTGTACTGTTCTGTCTGGGGAGTGATGGATGGGCTCAGCCTAGAAGACCCCAGGAGGCTGAGACAGAAGGAAATTTAACAAGGGGGGCTGTTTGCTGAGGCTGGGTGTCACAGCACATCAGTGTGCCCACAGGCTCCTGGGATGATCAAAAGAGAGGAGTAGGATCCAGCCGTGGTTCAGCAGAGGAAGTGAATTCACCCTGAGAGGAACTGCTTGTTATTTGTGTTATTCCTTGGCTTGCTGGCACAGATCTCCTCCAGGTTCAGCTGATTTCACAAAGGCAGGCACTGCCAGAAGCCCGCAAAACCAACTGGGGAGCAATTTCGGAGTACTTGGGATCCTTAATTTTGCACACCCATTATTTTTGCCTTTATTTTTAATCTTATATTTGCATAGTCAGTTCAGAAGCTAATAGCTAAGGGAACACCTAAAGGTATTCATAAAGGTAACAAAATTTTTTTAAAAGCTTTGCTCAGACCAGAGGATTGTGCCTTTCCTCAGGGTCCTTTTATTGTGTGCGCTGAAGAGTTAAAGAATTTTGCAAACCACAGTGCTTCACATGTTTTCTTTCCCTTCAGACATGGGGGATAGCTCTTCTTCTTGCTAACTTTGGGGAAAATTATATTCCTCAGTTTCTGGTATGGAGATAGGGAGTAGAAATAGTGCTGATCAGCCTTCCACATCTGGAGGAACATCCATGTACCTCCCCGGGGCCAGAGTGGGTCTGGCTGAAGGCAGCATGGATATCTCCTCCTGCTTCTGCCAGCAGCTCTGATGCAGAAGCTTAAACACTTTGGGTAATGCTTGGGAGCTTGGCCAGAGGGATTCAGTAAGGGATTCACACTCAGGGCAGGTGAAAATTGTCCTCAGACACATGGCCACCAGGCTGGATCCTCTGTGAGAAAATGGGTAACACCAGGCAAGTCCAGCCCACCCCATTCCATCAGGGAGCAGCTGGGAGGATGCTGGTGCTCCAAAACCCCTCTGGATGTGCCCTACAAATTAACACACCCCCCCCGGACTCATCTGCCCTCAGAGTAGATGTGGACAAAAACAGCAAGATAAATTTCTCTGAAATTCATCTCGCCCTCCCAGCAATTCCCTCACGACCCCATAAATGTAATTTGCTTACCTGATTTAGCAACATACTCTGAACTAATCCCAGCATCAGGGATAAAAAATGCTCTGAGTAACCAGGTCACTTATTTTTTCCAGTGGAATCTAATGTGCTGCAGCACTTGTGCCTGATCTGTGCCTGTGGCTTCTGTGCTCAGTCTGGTGCATTTTACAGAACATTTGGTAATATAGCATCCCTGAGGTCATGTCAAGTTCTGAATGCAGCATCTGAATTGTGGAGTCTTTACAGAAAATGTAACTCAAATGGTGATTGCCTCCTGCTATTAAATTGGAAAGATTTGCCATAGAAACTAGGTCTTGCCTGAGTGCTTCTCCGATTTCACAGTAAAAAGGGTTTTAGGCAACGATCAGGAGCTGGGCAAAGCACAAAACTGGGACTTCCTTACTTTTCCTTGAGCCCAGAGCTTGGCAAACTAAAGCTGTGTGAAAATACACAGGCACAGATTCAAGCAGATGGAAAAGCTGCTGGTACCTCTCAGCACCCAAAGCCCAGGTAAATCCAGGGGCACTGTCCCAGCCCAGCTGACAGCAGTGTCCTGGCAGGCCAAAGGTGTGGGTTGGGCAGCAGGAACAAAGCTGTGTCCTCCAGAGTTGCTGTGCTGGTGCCCAGGATAATCCTGGTCTAAAGCAGCTCTGCTTGCTGTGTCCAAATCCAAAACGTGTGTGTCCTGCCCCTCCTGCAGAGCCACCTCTGAGCTGAGAGCATGTGAGCAAACACTGGAATATGGGCCAATAAAGAAATTAATGGGGAAATGGCAATACCAATGACTTCTACCTTCACAAAGCAGGAAACACCAGCTTAATTTCAAGTTCTTTGTGATGTGACAACAGAGTGTAAGGAAAGCTGGGTAGAACCAGGCTCCCAACACAGAGCCTGGCACTGGGGGGCACTGAGGTGGAGTGGGGTACTCTGTGATAATTGCAAAAGCCATGGAAGTAAGTTCAGGGGACCCCTGACACTGTTTTGAGTGGGTTTATCTTACACACACGAGCATTTTTGGTGCCTGCATGTGCACACACTGCATTGACCTGCATTGTCAGGCATTGCCAGAAGTCACAGAGAAGCCACAGGCTGTGGCCTTTGTCTGTTTGACTCGGATTGCAATGGAGAGAATTAAAATTAGCCCTCCTCAAACATGCTGGGGGAAACTTATATAGGAAATTGAGCATGAGAACGTTTCAGACTTCAGTAGGAAATCACGAAGGAAAACGAGACACAGAATTGATTTTGTTCTTGGCAGCTCTAAAACGCTGAAGCTGGAGAGTGCCAGCAGATGGCACTTTGCTCAGCCTTTCCCGAGGCTCCGGTGGGACCCTGGCTTACCTGCACACTCTCATCAAGCCTGGTTTAGGGCTAAAAATTACACAAAATGCTCAGAGGTTTCAGGTCAGAGCACTCTTGGTTCAAACACAGAACCCTCCTGCTCACATGCATCTACTGGAGGGCCCTGAGCAATGCCAGGAGAGAGCTCACAGGAGAGGTGTCTGCAGGATTTGTTGCAGGAGATGGGGTGGAGGTGGGGCCATCCCCTCCCTCCTGCATCCATCACCTTTACGTGCACTTTGGCCTCTTCTGTCCCCCCCCAGAAGCAAAGCTCAAAGAGCGTGTTCACCCAAAGCACAGGCTGGTGAAATAACCAGCTTTTACAGGAGCTGAGAATCATAGAATTGCTTGGAATCACAGAATCACTGAGATTGGAAAAGATCTGTAAGTTCATTTAATCCAGCCATTCCCCCAGCACTGCCAATCTCAACACTGTCCCCAAGTGCAATATCTACATGGGTTTTAGATACCTCCAGGGATGGTGACTCCACCACTGCCCTGAGCAGCCCATTCCAGTGTTCAATAACCCTTCGGAGAAAGCACTTTTCTCTCATATCCAATCTAAACCTGTTCTGGCATAACTTGAAGCTGTTTTCTCTTGTCCTGTTTGTTACCTGGCAGAAGAGTCCAACCCCCACCTATCTACAGCCTCTTGTCAGGGAGCTGGAGAGTGTGAGAAGGTCCCCCTGATCCTCCTTTCCTCCCAGCTCTCTCAGCTGGGACAGACTTGATCCTGTGGCACTCCAGCAGTGCCAGCCCTGCACAAGGACTGCAGATTTGGTCAGGCTGTGTGACAGAGATGATGGCAAAGTGCAGTTTTACCCCAGAGCATCTGCTTGAGCTGTGACATGAGCACTGGCAGTGGGGACAGGGCCAGGTCCAGCTGCAGCACAGGTGGGAGCAGGACTGGCAACCCCCATTCCTGAGGGTTCCCACGGGGACATCAAAGTCTGACAGGTCCATTGGGCCCAATGTCCCTTTTCTTGGGAGCAAATAGTCCAGAAGTCCAGTGGCACGGAGTGGCTGCCAGAGGGATGGGAGCCGGGTGTGTCTCCCCATCCAGCCGTGCCTGCCCTACTTGCTGAGCTGAGCTTTGCATGCAATGCTGCAAGGCTGCAAGGCTGCAAGGCTGCAATGCTGCCGTGCCTGCACCAGGCCATTGCCACAAGCCCTTGACTCGTCCTTTCCAAGCCGGGGCGCGGTGCCAAGGACAACAGGCTGAGTGCGGGAGGTGACACCTGACACTCCTCGCCCCGGCGGGACTCCCAGTCGCCCCAGCCTTGGGCAACAGGGAAAGCTGGAGCGGAGCTCAGCCAGGGCTGGCTCAGCAGGTTTGGTGCCACCAACCCGGGTGGCCTCATGGGACAATTCCTCCAGGAGTGCCGTGCCCGGCAGCTTCCCTGGCACCAGCCGGTCTGGGCAGGCTGGGATCCCTGGCACCCTCATGTGCTGGCTCATGGCTGTAACCAGAGGGGAAAACCAGGATTTGGGGCACAGGAGCCTTTTCCCCAGACAGGCAGGACATCAGTGGATGTGGGCTCACACAGCACAGCCGTGCCAGCCCAGCACAGTGCCCACCCTGGTCCCCTTTCTTCTGGGATGACAAAAAAAAATGTAACTGAAATTTATATACTTAAACCATAGATGCTGATAATCCAGCCATGCAGAAGGGTTTCAAGACTAGGAAGCTTGAAAATTACTAGGATTTTTCCCCCCCTCAAGTATCTTGGTTGAATAAAAAACTGTGTGCTGACCTTGGTCACATCTCCCACAGCCACCCTGTCCCCATCCTGGGGACCATCCTGTGTCACACCATGGTGTGGCTCAGGAAACCTGCAATCTGCCATAAACTGGAATTTCAGGTCCTAATCGGGTTGTGGGGTTTGACCAGCTTGTTCTCATCTATTTATGGACAAACCCAGACCAGCCTATGCTGGGGACACGGGGATTTATGATGGGAAGAGCAGCTGAAGCCATTCCTGTTTTCCTTGGTTCCTGTCACCACACAGCCCTGGGCTGCTTTCCCATGGCATCACCAGCCCAGGACTGCCGGGGTGGTGATGGAATCTGTGCTCCCTGCCAGCCCCAATCCCAAAATGGGAAGCCCATGGGTCAGAGCACAATGCAGATGCTCCCACTGGCACAGGCAGTGGGGTCTGGGGCTGTTGGGAGCTGCAAAAATCACTCAAGGGCATTGGAAAAAAAAATAACACACAGCCTGGATGGGAAGGGGTGTGGGAAAGGAAAAGGTGAGCAGGAACAGGCCAGGAGGGGTTTGGGCTACTGCCGAGGACACATCACTAGATAGGCTTGCTAGAGGCACAGTGGGCAGCCCAGCCAGCACTTCTCCTGGAAAAAGGGACAGGATCCAATCCCATGATGCAAAACTGGCTGCTGCCTCAATGCAGGATCCTGGAAAAGCCCCAGTGGGCTTTTGGAAAAATTCCCACCAAAGTGGGAGCAGGCATCAGCAACAACAAAACGAGGAGAAATTAATGGAATCACCAACTGGGAGGCATTTCAGAACCCACACGTGGGTCACAATGAGGGTGCTGCAATCCTGGAGGGTGGAAAAACACAACTGCCTTAAACCCAGCAGGGTGGAAAAACCCCGACCTCTTAAAACCCAGTACTCAGGAAAAGGGTGAAGGGATTGTCAATCGACCCCAGAAACTGGGACTGAAAAAGAGCAACCCTCAGAGAGCCTCATTTTCAACACCTGCCTCAATTCCTAATTATCCCATTTTTTCCCCTAAAAAATAAATCACGCCTCTCCCACGTACACTCACCGAAATTGTTTTTGCTTTATTGCATATTGCCATCTTAGAAAATGTACAGTCTCATAACATTACACAGCATTTCCCACTAGCTAGAACTACTAACATCCTTGCACCTAAAAGACTACCTTAGTCACTACGAAGCTAATAAAGGTCCAAGACATAAACTTTTGTTTACAAATTATTATGGATTTTTTTGTTTGTTTTGTTTTTGGCATTATTAAAAAAAAAATCATCTTTAAAATACACACCCAAGAGAAAAGAGTGGCTACTTACACCAGCACCAATCTAAAAGTAGTTTTCGACAATGGCACATGGAATTACCTGCACACAGCCTTTGTATTTATTTATAGAGATATAATATTTTTTTCTTTTTTCTTTTTTTGTTTTTTTTTTGAAAGAAAACAAAGAAATGGCAAAGTCAGCCTGATAATCAGGCTGTTGTAAAACAATTTAAAGAAAAAACAACCCAAGAGGTTTGGAAGGGCAAGAGGAAATCTGTCAGGAAAGGTCCTGATGTGGCACTGGGGTTGCAGAGGCAGGAGCTGGGGTGGGTGCTGGCACCCAGGGACCCCGGGAGGACATTGCCCTTTCTAACCCCCACCACCTGTCCAATTAAACACCATTGGTGTGACCAACCATTCCTTAAACCATCAGAAGCCAAACTTTTTTTTTTTTAACCTTTTTTTTTCCTTCTTATTTTACATATTTTCAATTCCCCCCATAGTCCATTCCCTCAATTGTATCAGCCCCATTTTTTTTCAGCCATAAATAAAAAATATAAATAGAGGCACTTTAGTTAAGGAATAGTATTATCATTACCTTTTGTCTTTATTTCCCCCTCCTTCTTAAAGCAAAGTGCTTAACTCCACCTTTGAACATAATCTGCAGGTTTTGCAGCTGCTTGGATATGAGGTGCTGGATTTTATTTTTGCGCTTACCTGCTTTATTTATTACTGCTTTAAATGCTACTCAGAAAGTCCTTTTTTTTTTTCTCTTTTTTTTCTTCTTTTTTTTTTTTTAATCTACAGTGCGTTAAACATTGCAATGAAGAAAAGAACAAAATGGTAAAACCACAGCTCTTGACAACTCTGCTTCGAGAGAGATTTCACAGCTTTCACTCAGCACACAGACCCCGCGGCCTTCAGGTGCTTAGAACCTTTTTTTTTATACAAATTAGTTTAAACAGCACTTTTGCTATACAGTACATATAGTTAACTGACATCCCATACCCCACCAGTAATACCGATTATCTGACAAAAAAAAAAAAAAAAAAAAAAAGAACAACCAACCTTATTTCAAATAGTGTTAATATCTAGTGCAACAGGGACAAACTCATCTCTCCACAGGAAAAAGAACAAACAAACGAACAAAAAAAGAAAAGGTCACAAAAGTATTGGTGGTATAAAAAGGTTTTGTTTTGCTTTCTTAAAAAACATACCACAAATAAATAAAAGTAAAAAGTAACAGTCCTCTATATACTCAGCATAATTTAAGAATAGAAACGTTAATATGTTAATGGTGGTTATTTTTTATTCTCCAATTCTTAATTTTCTAAACCCTTAAATTATTACTCCCTGAGAGCTCTGAATTACTTTTATTATTGGTTTTTTTTTTTTTGTCTTTTTATTTTTTTGGACTGACATTTGACAGGTAGTTCTGCTTACAAATTTGCAATGACAATGAACAGCAAACCAGTCAAAAAAGGACCTGGCTGAGAGACGAGTGTTTCTTGGCATCGCTGCTTCTGTGTGTCCGAGAAAGAAAAAAGAAAAAGAAGGTGGGTGAAAGCTGGTGGGTTTTACCCCAACCCCTTTGTATTTCAGAGACCTTTGGTCCTGACCCACCTTGACAGAGGATACAGTTTGTCCCATTGAACAGAAAGCAAGAACAAAAGTTACAACGCAAAAGTTTATGCTCTTCGTCTCCTCCGAGAACCGAACCTTTCCCACCGTCTTGGGCCAGAAAACGTTGCAAAAGTATAAATACATCAGTGTGGCGTTACAGCGAGAAGCACTTTGGGGTAAAGTTTGTCCTTTAGCAAGGTGGTAGCAGGAGGAAAAAGAGCGTTTCCCAAGGATGACGGGAAGAGCATCGCCGGGGGCGCCGAGCTCGGGGACCAGCGCGAACACGCACAGATCCAGAATAATCACAACAATGAGAGAAAACAAACAAACAAACAACGGATTACAGTTCAGTCAACTTTGCTTTTTTTTTTTTTTTCTTTTCTTCTTTAAACCGCTCGGCTTGTGTGCAAGGCGTCCCCTGCAGACGGCCCGGGGGGGTTCCGAGCAGGAGAGCAGCAGGAGGCAACTTCCCTGTTGGCTTTGGGGCCATGGGGACGGCCGGCGGCTCGGGGTTGGGTCCTCTCTTGCTCCACGGACGCGGCATTGTGCTTGTGCATGGGGAGAACTACTTTTTAGGAATGGGGAGGAGGCAATGCTGGCCCTCACCAACGTGAGCTGCCCAGGCACCTCCCTCCACACCCCCCCCGACCCGACTATATACACAGTATATACACACACACCCTCGCCCGCGGGGACAAAGAGCGTGCCACTGTTCCGCTTCCAATCACAAGGCAGTGTCATGGAAACAAACAAAAAAAAAAAATTAAAATAAAATAAACCCATAGCCACTTCAGCAAGACTGACCCACGTGTCTCTGGGCGGGTTTGGTGGTCAGTTTGTTTCTCAGAAGTTGAGCTTGGTGACGGGCCTCTCGCGGCCGCTCTCGGCCAGCTGGTTGGTGATGCGCTTGCGGTTGCGCTTCAGCTTGGTGAGGTCCTTGTCGAAGACTTCGCCCGAGCGCAGCGCGGACACCAGGTCATCGAACTCGCCGCTCTCCTCCCCGCTCTCCTTCGCCTTCCTCGCCTTGCGCTCCCGCTCCCGCTGCTCCTTCAGCTGCAGGTCACCGTGGCGGGGGAAAGAAGGCAATCTCAGTCTCACACAGCCGGTTGTGGGGGTGCCCAGCACGTGTGAGGTGATCCCCAAGCTCATGGAGTAAGGGTGGTTCCCACCCCAGAGCTGGTCAGGGTTATTGACAGAACACGTCCCTGGAAGTACTCCAAGGGCAGGCTGGGCAGGGCTTGGAGCAACCTGGTCTAGTGGAAGGTGTCCAAGCCCACAGTGAGGGGGTTGGAACTAGAACTAGGTCACTTCCAATCCAAACCATTCTATGAGTCTGAGATTCTATATACAACCCATGGGCTGAGGGTCACAACCCCATGTGAGTCACAGCAGCCCTCAAACAGCACTAGCTCTGCTGCACATTTCAGCTGCAAGGCCTCCCCAAACCAAGGTCATTAATCAAGTAATCAAAAGTCAAAAGTCAGTGGGTCTAAGACCACAGAAGCTCCCTTTCCAGTTTTCAGTATTCCCCCTACCACCCTGACCACCATGGGGACATCATGACAGAGTTGCCACTCCCAGGAGCCCTGGGGGTGCTGCCAGACTGGCTGGTGTGTGCTCACCTGTGCCTCCCTGCGCGCTCGGCGCTCTTCCTCCTCCTTCCTCTTCCTCATGTTCTCGTTCTCCTGCTTGGCCTCTGTCACAGCCTGAAGGAACTGGTCAAAGATGCCGAAGAATTCATCAGGCTGCATTTTGTCTGTGTCTTCGCCAAAGTGCTTCACTGCCTTGGAAAACTGGAAGAGAGAAGACAGGGATCTATCCAAGACCAGTCTTGGATAAATCCACTGGACTGGTGAAACAATCAGCCTGATGGAGCAGAGTGAAACACTTCCAGCAGCCATAGCACACAGCAGGGCTTTGCCACTTCAAGCCTTGATTTAAACCTGAAATAAATCACCTGATGTGTTACCTGTTGCACTGCAAGACCTGGATCACTATCAAGCCCCCTCTCCCCATCTTGCCTCTGGCTCTGCTGAGCCTCCCCTGCCCCAGCTCCACTTTATTAACTAAGCAGCAGTAAAAACAAGGAAGCAAAATATTGTGGGACCAAAGACATAAAACTAATAGTAAACACGGCAGGGGAAGGGAAACTTGCACTTTTAAGTTTTTCTTTGAAGTATTTTTGGGGTATTATTTATCATTGCCACATGGCTCTGCTATTGAAACCAAATGTGTTGGTGAAACTTCTAAAAGAGATTTCTGCCCAGGCTCAGGCACAGCCCTGGGCAGGGAAATAAGGAGTTTTCCGGCCCCTTTTGCTGTTTGCACACCATTGATGTGAGGGAGTCGAATGAGGCCGTAGCAGAGGTCAGGACAGGACATTCACAATCTGCCAATGTGTCCCAGTCCCCAAGCAGCCCCCGAGTTGTCCTTGGGACTGACACTCTTTGTTCTCACTTCCACTCTGAAGGAGACTCTTTGTGCAGAGCAAGTTTGTTAAAATTGTGAAGGCACATTCTGGAGATAAGCACACTTAAAAGAAAATGAAAACAAAATCAAAGCACCAATGGATTTATTAGTTGCTTTGATATTGCAGGGTAGACCAAGATGAACATTTTTAAAGCCTGCCCGTATGATTTAGTTTTATTTGCAGGGGTGCCCCAGGCTCTTCAAAAGAAATTTAGAGCATTTTTATTTCTTTGTTTACTTAAGCGACTTAACACTTCAAGATGCAGGGAGGAATCTGAGAGGTGCCACTATATAAATCAATATAATTGAAGTTTATCTTGCTGATTTTAATCAAGATATTAAAATTCTCTGCCATGTTACAAGAGATTCTGGTGGGGACAGGAAAGGCTGAAAATGCTGTCCTAATGTGATAGGAAGTTTGGGGATGTTTCTGCTTTCCTAAGAGAAAACAGAACACAGGAACACAACTTGAATCTGGACTTTGGAAAGCAAAGAACTGGAGTGATCCACATAGCCCATCCCTTCCAAAAACCATGGAAAATTGCTTCAGAGTGGACTTCCACAGATGCTGGGGACCATGACAAGACCTCCTCCCCCAGCTCCAGCCAAGAAAGCAGAAGATGATTCAGTTTGTAGGGTGTTTGTCATCATCTCCACAGCCCTAACTCAATGCAGAAAATATCTCTGCCAGGTTACCACCAACAGGCCAGAAGGGTGGCCTGGGTTAGGCATGGCCTCAGGAAGCTCCATCATAATGTCCAGGCATAGGTCAGAAGGACAGGGCCAACTGGACAGTAGGAACAGCCAGGGAGAAGGAGGTGAGGCTGAAAAGCTGCTCAGATCTCAAGGACTGGTGGCCTTACCAGCTCTTTGGCTTCCATCAGGAGGTCTTCAACATCTGAGAAGCTGAAGCTGGCCAATGTGATGAACTGGCTGACGACAGACACAAACTTGTCACCTGCCTGCTGAACCTGAGACTTCTGGAAGTCCAGCTCCTTTGGAGGAAAAAAAAAAAGGTAAATCTGGTCAGGGTCTGGCTGATGAGGGACACAAATACCATCAACCTCTGGTAGTAGCATTGGGAGTGTGCCTGAATCAGTGCCAGGGGCTCTGCCAGCACCACCACTGCTGCTGCCCCTGCCATGCATGACACCCCAGATTATCCCATTTTACAGTGCCTTAAGTAAGCTTTTAAACCAAATCCTGCAGGAAAGCTTATGGAAGCAGGATAATTCAGCAAGACAGGGAGTCCTTTGGGATACCTCCACCTTTTCAACACCACTCCAGCTGTGCTGCAAAAGTGCTCCCCAGCCCTCAGTGGTTTTACAGCCAAGGGGAGACCCCTCTGCACATCCCAGGTCCTCCTTGGGCATCATCACTAGGCTTACTCAGCCTCCCTTGATGTATTAGACATAAACCATGCCTAAACACACATGACAACTTCAGTGCCAAAACAGCCCTGAGAGGACAGGCACACGTGCAGGGCAGGAAGGAAAGGCAAACAGATCTCCAGGATGTGAGATAAAAGCAGCTTTGCTGGGAGCTCCCTGGCCTGCCTCCCCAAGGAGGGATGCAGTGCTGCTCAGAGCCAGGCTGGACTACACTTGATTTAAATAATACTTACAGCCTCCACCGCTCTCAGGCCGCTTCTCAGAGTGTTTATTTCTTTCTCCAGCTCAGTCATGCTGTTGGAAATAGTAGGGTGTTAATTTTCAGCCTTTCCCAGCAAACTCTACAGTTCTGTGACCAAATTGACCATGGTTTTCCCACTGAAAAGACCCCAACCCTGCCCACATTTTTGTCCTTTTTGCAGATCAGTGTGTCTTGTCAGCAAATCAGGCTGACAGCCTCTAAGCTGGGACTATCTCAGAGTGGCTGCAGCTGCTTGTTTCAAAGCAAAGCCCTTTTCTGTACTTCTAATCAAGGGGACTGCACAGGTTCAGCAAGCTCAGCAGACTCCAGCCCTCTCCAAGAGGAAGGATGGCTCAGCAGAGAGCCTTGCTGGGCACAGATTTCTCTCCAGGGCCAGCAGTAGATGGGATCATTGTACCAGTGCACAGAGGAGAGTTTTCCAGAACACCACGGCTGGGTGAACACCAGGCAAAGCATCCTTCTGAGGAGCAGCGAGGCTTTCACAAAGGGAGACAGCCCAAATATAGAGAAATAAAAATAAATCACCACGTCTGGCGCTGGCTTTGTTTACACAAGGCTCAAGCCCCTGATGAGCTTCAAATTCAAGTGCTTATGGGTTTCTACCACTACGTCTGAGGGGAAGCTTTCTCACAAAGCCTCGGTGACCACAGACTTGATGCCTTTCCAGGGGTGTCTGTGCAAGGGCTGGGGTCCCTGGAAATGCTGACGCCAGGTCATGGGGCAAGCATTCCTGGCAGGTTTAGTCTGGGAAAATGCAGTTTTGGGAGCCCTGTGCTCCAGCAGTTCATTACGAGTGGTGGGATTGACAGAGGCGGCAATTTCTGCTTCACAGCTGCAGGGCTGGGGGGACTTCAGGGTTTTCCAGAGCTTTAGAAACTTTTTGGTTTCGCTCTAGATTGGACCAAACCCAAATGTCACATATGGTGTCCAGTTTAGGGAGAAATGATAAAGTTTAGGGGGGTAAAGAAACCCTCTGTGCAGGAGTTTTCTTTCCCACACGTGTGTCTGTGCAACAGCTGCAGATCAGGAGCATGGGAAAGCCAGAGTCTCTCCACCAGCATGGAGCATGTCCTGCTCAGCCATGCCCTCAGCTGATGCCCAAAAACTGAGCACCAGATGCCCACAGAACCATGGAATATCCTGAGTTGGATGGGACTGACAAGGATCTCCAAGTCAGAATCCTGCCCCTGCACAGAAGAGCCTCAAGAATCCCTTGCCTCAGAGCATTGTCCAAATGCTTCTGGAGTTTTGTCAGGCTTGGTGCTGTGACCACTGCCATGGGGACCCTGTTCCAGTGCCCAAACACCTTCTGGAGGAAGAAAATTCTTCCCTGCATGCCAAGATTTGTCCTGTCACTGTGCTCAATCCCAATGACGATTGTATTACGTTTTATGCATGAGGCTGATTGTTTTGTCCAGGACAC